>VDFB02000015.1:462007714-462174247 GCA_007258455.2 Sequoia sempervirens | reverse complement strand
GAGAGAGGGTGGGAGAGTCGAAGAGCATGGGAGAGAGTTGGAGAGACTAGGAGAGTGGGAGAAATGGTAGGAGAGAGTGGGAGAGGGTGAAAGTGTGTGGGAGATAGGGTTGGACTAGGTATACTATATAAATCTTTAAAAAACTAAATTTATTATAACACGAGCGCATTATTGATAAATAGAGAGATGGTCGTTAAGTGAGAAATAATGCGAGTGCATTATAACATGTGTGCTTTATTTATTGCACTAAAAATGGTTTAAAAACATAATATACCCATGATGTCAGCCCACATTCTGCATATTCTCCTGGTTTTGTGAGTGCTCTGACAAAAATAGCTTTTTGGTGATTGAGTGAAGTGTGCATGCATGATATTTAGATTCCACCACCTTTTTCATGATATTTCCAGTACCTTTGCATGAAATAGTAGAGTTTTCATGTTGGAAGGCATGCAATATGAATTCAAGTTTGAATTGTAGTGATAACTGATATATAATTGATTTTTGGAGGGGAACAAGCTTTTGAAAAAGTTAATTTTTTGAGGAATTTGAGGAAAAAAGAAGCAAAGACTATATAATTGGGTTGAACTCCTCGATTTGAAACTTTGTTTTTTTAGGTATGTGAAGTCTTTGTACATTTTCTTTCATTCTATTATGGCTTGCTTTCATTTTTGTTGTTTTTCTTATTCCATGTTGATCAAATTGCTTGTTTGTCATTTTACAACCTTAGGTTGTCAATAGGAATTTTAAATTACACTTTCCTATTACATTTTTAAACCACATCTCTTTGAGGAATTTTGTTAAATTTAAAAATTGACTTTATTTGTGTATGCTTCCAAAGCTTTCATTGAGGTATTTTGTCAAACAGTTATACAAACTAGTTGATTTCCTTGTCTACGCTACCAAATTTTCCATACATGTCTCTAAAAAATTGGAATATACTCCTAATGCATGCTCAAATAGGTTTCCAATACAAAAACCCTCAATTTTCTCATAAATATGTAGGGTTTTCTATATTTCACAACTCCAAGGCCTTCCTGATGCAGAGCCAAGGTGAAGATTAACTCATAACAACCTAATGTCAATTCAAATACTGATGCAAACAAGGTGGAGCAACACAACAACCAACCCAATTTGATCAAATGCATGCAAAGAAATAACCTTCAAAACTTCATTCTCCCAAACTGCCCAAAACAATATCCTTTTCTTTTTAGGTCTCAAAATTCATCCAATGGAGATATCTTTTAGAGAAGGCCATAAAAGGTCCAACACATCATCAATTTAGCATCCACTCAGACCCCAAGTATAATGCCCAACAAATCACATAAGGTTCCCTTGCAACAGTATGGAGTTTCAATAGGTTACCCTACCCAAAGGCTACTAGATTAGCCCCATTTTACAAAGGAGGTCCCTCTTAAAGACTCTTTTTTACTCCAAACCAATTTAAATTCATTTGATATGTTCTAAAACAACAAAATCCATGGTTAGTTCCTAGACACAAACATTCTAAACTATTGTCTCAACAAACCCTCCTTTTACATGCCAAGGGTTTAATTAAAGTCATATTCCCAATCCTTTCTAGACCCCACAAAGCATCAAACACCTTCCAAATACCCTACAAAAACTTAAAATTTCATTAGATCAACAAGTTCTTCATAATTTTGACAAACCCCACCATCTAGCCTTCAAATTCACAAGGAGATTTGACTTTTCTAGCCCTAGGCATCATTCCTACTCACTCAAATGAACACACTTGCACAAAATAGACCCCAAAACATTTAACCCTACCTATTATAATCCATTCCATTGAGTTAAAATACCTATAGAAAGTGGAATGGATCAAGCTTGCATTCTTTGTACTCTCAAACCCTTAATATTTGAGTTACATAGACAGTCTTTGAAAATCTACTCTAAAACCCACAAAACTAAATGGTTAAGCCTCCAATCTAATTGAAATCATAGTAGACTCACTCCACTATCATTCCCAATTCATTTCATGCCACAATATTCACTGTACAGACTGTTTATTGCCAACAAAGTTCAAAAAAACAAGTAAAAATGTGGAAACAACAAAAGATTTCATTCAAATTTTCAAATCGAGTCATGCCAACCTCCCTCCAATGATTACATGGAATTTTTTATAGGAAATCCTACCTCTACAACCTCCTAAAATCACCTTACAACTTCCCTTTACCAACTTGACCTTTCAATTCCCTTTTTAGTGCAACCTTGCATTTTTTTCTTTTTTTGCAATTTTTTCACTTTTTGACACTAAAAATGACTTTCAACCTATTCTAATGACCTTATGATGGCCTCATCACACTACTTTGACCTTTACACTGCCATCTTATAGGTATTTTCATGTTTATTCCATTGAAGGCTTCATTCCATCATATTGACAACATTTGCCAAGACATGACAACTTCATAAAACTATCAACCTAACATGACTCAAAACACTTCCTAATGGTCTTTTGAGACCTTATTACATCACAGTCATGATTAAAAAGAAAAAATTCATCACTTGAACACTTAATGGTCCTAACTGACCTTGGTGCTCCTGCACCATACATCTAGCCATGAAAGCTTTCCAAGTCTCTTGGAATTCTCCAACACCTTGACTTGCAAAAAATCTCCGATGATCCTCCTTGTTCCTACGATTGCTCCCTCTTGCCTTCATCTTCACCTTAGGCTTAGCCTTGTCCTTACAAAACAATTCCTCTCTTGAATGATCACCTTGAACCTGCACCTTCCTACTATGTCCTATCATCCATGGCTACATCCAATTGCTCCCAACTTGTTCCATGGTGTCACTTACTTCCAAATAATCCACTCTCTGTTCTTCTTTTGTTTTCACCCTTGGCTTCACCTCCATCAACATGATCATCAAAACAAGGAAGTAATAAAGCACTCCCTTCACTCTTTTCCTCTTATCCATCCTCTTCACCATCTACTTCAGGTTCTCCCATCTAGGAACCATTGCCACAACTGTATACAATTTCCACATCAGTACTCTTACCCATCTAGGACTATCCACTGTCCTAGCCTCATCTTTTACTTTCTTCTCCATTTCATTTGGAGATCTCACTCTCACCTTTCCTCTAGCCTTCACTTGGCCAACCTTTATAAGCATCTCTTCCTTAGTCTCTTCCATCTTTGAGTCATTCAAACACTTTGTATTTTCAATTTCAACTTTTATAGTGACTGCACCTTCTACAAACTTTTTCCCAGACCTTTCCTTTGCATTTTTCCATTCCACTTGATGCATCACATCCTCTAATCTCTTATCCTGCATTGAACTCTTTTCCAAAACTATATTTTCAATCTCTTTATCTTCTTGTCCCTTTAGTGAACCACTTATTGCATCTACCGTGCTTTCCACACACTTATCTTTAACCTCAACTATCATACATTCTTCCACTAGCCTTTTATCTAGGATCTTTGAAACTTCCATTTTTATGACCTGCATAAAAAAAATTCCTTATCTTATTTTTCTTGCCACCTACATGGGTTCTTTGCATCTAGAATTTGATTCAAATCTCACTTTACCTCTGTATCTTCTGATTTAAATGTCATTTTTTCTACAATGCTTATTTGCTCCTTGTCTCTCTTTATCTGCAAGGGACACAACACTACCCCTATCATAATTTCTTTATTCTTGACAAGCCCTTCATGGCTTTCCTCAATCCATCCACACTCTTTTACCTCTTCCTTCTTTCCCTTTTCCTCTAATACCTTCTCATCATTTGGTCTTCCATCTTCTTTGTCATCAGTCTGTTGCTTTTCATCTTGCCCTTTCATTGGACAATTCATCTCTTCCACCATGACCTTACTAGGCCATTCTTTCCTCTTCTCCATCTTGTCTCCACTTATCTTGCCTTTTCCTTGCATTAGGGTCTTTGCCTCAAGGTTCTTCGCCTCACATTTCTTTTCATTAGGTTTGCATACCTCTGTTTTGATAGTATTAGACTGTCCTACACCTATTCCTGCCTTTTCTTGTCTCCAACCTGCTTTGCAAACATGTCTAGATCCTGTATAAAGGATTTCCTTTCTCTTATCACTATTTATCCATCCCTTTTCCTTTCTAACATTACTCCTTTGTCTACTTTTACTACCTCAACTCTTTTCTTTGTCTAAGTAGCTGCACCTTCAGCATGTTTATCTTCCTCATACTTGAGGAACTCCTTCCTTCCCATCATCTCTATCCTTGCCATTTTTTCTTGTTCCTTGTCATCTCCCTACAATGGGGTTAGCTTGAACTTGATTCCATCTTTCACAACATGGTGCTCGAAAACAAACTACTTCAACTTCAAAAACTAACATTTGAAAGAGGTGGCCATTGGTCTCCCTCTTTAATAGACTTTTACAGCCCTTCACTATTAGTTAATTTCACTTGACTTAGCACTTTTTGCATAGGTAAAATTATTCATCATGCCGAAGAAATGAACTGTTAAAAGGAAAAAACTAGCAGATGATCAACTCCAAGCCTTTAGAGATAAAGAAAAAAAATGGATGAGGGAATATCATGAAAAACATAAATTGGGAACAATTGACCAAAACAAGCCAGTTGAAGAGGAACCTCAACCATCAAAAAGAGAAAATAAATTGGTAGCACAAAGGGCACAAATTCGAAATAGTCATGCTAGGGGAGATGCAGATACCATTTTTGGAGACACACCCTCTACCCCAAGTGAATATGAAGGGACACCATTAAGCACAAGCAAATATGGAGGGACACCATCTACCACAAGTGAGTATGGTTGGACACCATCCACCACATCTGAAGTTGAGAGTACATCATCACTCAGATTTCATGAACAAGGTATGCTATCATCCCCATGTGAACCTCAAAGTATGTATTCTATTCCACCCTCAGTCGAAGGTACGCAATCTAGCCCACCTCAATTAAATATTGATGAAATTGCTAATGTTGAGATGTATGTACCTAAGAGAACACCACCTAGAATTTTGCGTAGAAAGCCAAAGTTTTTTATTAATATTGATGAGGATATTTTGTAGCACATGGAAGGTAAGATTCAAGAATGCACTTGTAGAATATATGTTGATAAGATTTGGAAAATGTTCTTTGAAAGGCTAAATGAGACCGAAGATGTCAACTATTTGTTAAAATGATGCAGAGTTTAAAGTACAAAAACATCATGAAGACTCTTGGGTTGAGAACATCGAATGCATCAAGTGAAAACACTATTGTGAAGAATCTAATGGATGCTTATGAGAGTGTGGGTAAGACCTCACACTCAAAGGATAGTAATGTCACCTGACGTGTCATTACATCGACTTTGGTAAGCTATCAAACAAAGAGATCTCGTCTCATTAAAAAGGCAAGTGAATAAATGGGAATTAGTAGAAAAACTTTATGAAGAGCCGTTCATTGGCGGCAAAGAATTGAGAGCACCGATACAAATGAATTATGGGCATTCTCGGGAACACTTCCACATAAAGATAGAAAAGTTGTTGAAGCATTGAGAACACTAATTGAAGATTATTGGAAGAATAATACAAGGCCATCTCTGAGTCAAAGGGATGTCGTAAGAAGGAGAATTGGTAGTCGGAACCGTGAGCCACATCCAAAGCATTTTTTGGATACAACTCAAACCCAATTTTTTCATAAATTTCAAAATGCTTATCCTCAAATTAGTATTTCTCAAAGATTATTTGAAATTCTTAAACCTTTTTATGTCAAGATAAATCACACATGCACTACTTGTTGGTGTAGACTACATATTGAATTTTCCAACCATTATGATGTTTATCTTTCTATATGTTTAGATTTTCATACTAATGATGTTTTGTAGGATTGTGGCATAAAAGCCCCACCAAAATCTTCAAGAGAGTTCTTATAAAAAAATAATGTCAAATAGAGGATGGAAAAATATTCTATAGGAGAACATGCTTGGATGGTTCATGCGAGCATTGCGGTGGCTTGCAACGAATGTGAGTATGTCAACATATGGAAAGCACAGATGAGGTGGGGCATAAACTAGTAGATTTTTGGAAGAATAAAACAGTGGCATATGCTACAAAAGATGGGTCTAAAGAAAAAAGGTGTGATTTGGTTATTGAGAAGATTCTAGTGTATTAGTTTATGTCCATGTTTCATGAGAATCTAGTGTATGAGTATGCAAGGCATGCCCATAGAGCCTGATGGCTAGAAACACAATTCAAGCTATAAAAGGACACCTTTCTTGTTGGCAACATAGTATCAGTAGTTGACTTTTCAGAGAACTACACTCTACAGCCATAGTGTGAGGTGAAGTCATAGTATTACAACTCCACATAGGTTTTGAAATATGTGCACATAGCATTCATTCATAGTACAGAGGACCAAAGGAAGGTATTGAGGGAGTATCACTTTTATATTAGTGATGATCGCACACATTTTCTAGAGCTCATGCAAGGTTACTTCCAGATGTTCTATGGTGATTTGGATCAAAGGGGCATAGCATACGGTTGGCATATAATATGGTCGGATAACTGTGCAATATAGTTCAAGAACACATGCATGTTCTACTAGTTGTGCAAGATGCATCTCACTACAGGTGTTCAATATATGTGGAAATTTTGTGAGGCTAGGCATGGAAAGGGGGAGCACGATGGTGCAAGAGCATGCATGAAAAGAGCATTAGCACAAGAAGATTTAAAGTATAAAGATAGTGCAAAGTTGACAGATGCAATTTCAATCGTTGAGTGGTGTAATGCTTCGATGTGTCTAGGTAATGAAGGTACGTCTTTAGTTCATAGATTTTTTTGGTTGATGGATGATACTAACATTGCACCATATGAGGATTGCTGTACACTAATAGGATCAAGTGAGCTACACTCTTTCCTTAGCTCAAATGCAGGTTCATGGAGTATCCATACACGTAAGATGGCATGCTTTTTTTCTTCATGTACAATGGAAGCTTGGAATGATTGTGAGTCAGGGGAGTGGGTTGACAAATGGTTGACAAGTTATCTTACCCCACTTCACACATATCACTCTCCAACAACATTGGAACTAACACAGATGGAATCATCGGCCGACTTTGACCACATATCATATCTAGTTCAACTAGGTAATATATCTACTTGCTTAGTTTTTCAAATTACATATTGTTATCTAACTTGGTACTGTATTCATAATGTTGACTAATTTCGAGTGATTTTATGCACATATCAATGCAGGGCATGTTTATGTAGTTATTGCAGATGAAGAAAATGAAGAGGGAACAGACTATTACTTGTGTCGTTGTGTTGAGTCTAAAAATAAATTAGAAGCCATAGTTATAGATGGAGAAAACATTGAATACCCTATAGGCTCAGTTGCTGTTACTAGAACGTGGCTTAGAAGGTACCCACATAAGAGTGTTAAACATTGGTTGTTTGAGGACTTTGACATGCATCGTAAGATTCTTCATTACTCGAACCTTGTTGTGGCATCCAATGTTCATTAGAGAAAATATGGGGGAAAAATTTTGAACAAGACCTTGTGGAAGCTCCGTGAGTTTGACCATGAGGCAATACTTGACACAATAAAGAGTAGAGCAGATCTAGATGGTTCATTAGATTAATTTGTAAGTATATGCACAACATGATTCTTATTAATTTATACTTTTATCCATGTTAATTTGTTTGATGCCAATGCTATCATGTCTTATTTTACTTTGCGTATCTGTAAGTAACCTGGTAAACATTGAATGGTGTCCCCTTGCAGAAAATGCAGATTTATGAGCCATCCAAGAGAATCTCAAGCATAAAAGCAATGCAACATCCCTATTTTGATTATCAATCCAAATCTCAATTATGATTTTCAGCCATTAAAAAAGTGTGTGCAAAGCTTGGTGAGGGAATTTCAAATTATTCATTTGAAGTTAACCTTATTGTGAGCACCTATGATGTAGACATTATAGGAGCATCTCGAATTTCAAGATATTCTAGATTCATGAGAGGTGTTGTCTGCAATATTTAACTTGGAACTTGTAGTGAAGATGTATGAGCATGAGTGACTAAGTTGAAAGACTACCATGCCTATCTGTAAGTTCCTTCCATCTATTTTCATTTCATTTCCATTTTGGACATGAGTTGTTTCTTTTTATTCTTTTACTTTTCCTATTTGTAACTAAACTAGTAAAAATTGATTGGTTTGTCCTTGCAGAAAATGTTGATTTTGGATGCATCAAAGAGAATCTCAGCCAAAAAAGCGATGCAACATCCTTATTTTGATGATCTTGACAAATCTCAACTTTGATTTCAAGCCAATATAAAAGAGTGTGCGAAGCTTTGTGAGGGAATCTCAAGTTTCTCACTTGAAGTTAACCTCTAAATGAGAACCTATGATGTAGACATTATAAGAGAATCTCGAATGTATGAGCGACATTGTTAAATATCTGTGAGAACAGAGTACCTCAAGAATTGTAATGAGATTTACTTGTAATGACATTTACTAAAATAATGAAATTTGGTGTAGGAGCACAAAGGTTATTGAGCAAATTTGGTTCACAGAAATCTTTTAAGTTAGTTTTGTGTTATGAGTTTGTCAATTGAATAAGGTCATAACACATCCACAATTGATTTATAATGTAATAAGTCATGTTAGTTACAAAAAGAACAGTTAGGCATGATTGGAAAGATGTAGAATCATTTGTAAAGGCTATTTAAAGCCTCTTGAAGGCTATTTAAGTCAATATTTGAATTTGTAGCCTTTTGAAGGCAAATGTTTGAATATGGTTTTAAATGTACTATTAGTGAGATTGAGATTGTTAACCTTTAGAGAGTAGTCGTATTTATGTTGATGAAATTTCCTTTAGATGCAAGGATTCAAAACATATCAACCATGTGGTAAAAATGATTAAATCCCATAGATGATTTGTAGCAATGAATGAGTCTGAAAAGGTAGAGAGAGATACAATGGTGACTTAGGAGAAACTTTAGTGATGCAAAGTCAAGGTGGATAAGACTCAAACAAATCATATTTTAGTAAATCAACAACCTTTGTTAATTTTTTTGGCCATCTTGGATCAACTACCAACAAAAACACTTCAAAATTGAACAATTTGGCTTAAATTTTAGAGAATTACTCTCAAGTACCATCTCATAATCAATATAGCATCTACTCAAACCCCCAACACCATTCCCAAGACAAACATATGATGTTTCTTTGCAATTTCTTGGAGATCCTTCAAACTTCCCTGCAAAAAGGCTACAAAATTAGCCCTATTTTACAAACAAACTACTCTTTATAGTTATTGTAACCCCACAAGCTCTTGGAAAGTACAAAAAAGGTCACAAAACTCCCAATTTCATAGGTTTTAGAAAAGCACTCAACCTCTAAGCCATAATTGATTGAAACCCTCAATTTTCTAACAAATACATAGGGTTTTTAGCATCTCATAAATCCAAGGCCTTCCAAACCTCACCAAAGCATCAAACAAGTTTTTTAGGGTCTTCACACACATAATAAACCTTCACCTAGCCTTTAGACTCAGTATATCTCAAAAAAATCACTTTGGTTCCTCCATTTAAAGCCAAAATCTGACATTGTCAACCTAAAACATCACTAGCCCTATAAATGCCTTACCATTATTAAGAGTTAAGGAAACTTGAAAACAACACATTGTAAACCTTTCCTCTGAGTCACAATTCACCACAGTAGGAGGAAGGGCTCCATCACAAAAATTAAAGTAAACTCAGACCCTGCTGGTTTGTATAGGCTGAATAAAGAAAAATGGATTTTCCTTTCACTAAAACTACCAAAGGTGTATCAAAACAGATTGGTCTATTATAACTTATTCAAGACAAACAAACCTCAACATACTAACATTTACCGACTATCCTCCCAATTTACCATCAAACAATCACAATTTGAGGGTGAGCTGTGGGTGCTCCTGCACCATTCAGTTTCAAAAATAAAGTCAATTAGGTTGGCAAATGTTTGGATCGAGCTAGCATTTGGTGGAAGAGGAAGAAAGATGATTGGAACTCTAGAGGCCCACCATACTAGATTTTGGTATTGAACCATGAGAGTAGAAGAGAGATCTGATATCATGTATCCAAACATTAAGCATGCATTATTCCAACCAACGGAGAAGGAGATGATTACTTTGCTTCATTTTCATTTGCATAACCATATCAAGGCATGGGAACCAAGAAGACCAAGGATGTCCAGTTTTATGTGGAGGTAATGGATGTGGTCCAAAATTTAAGAGGGTCAAGAAGGTCAATGTATGATCTTGATGAAATTGAGGAAGAACAACAAGAGAGGGACATGAAAAATAAAATCAATACAAAGTTTCAAGGTTTGGTCAAGTGAGTAAGAGAGCTATGGGAGCAGCCTCATCTAAAATATTTTGAACTAGACTTTGATATGTACCATTTAGAGAGCTTGGTTTTCATGGATTACCTTTCAAAGCCTCTTCTTTTATTATTCTTGACGTGTAAACTGATTGGTAGAGTTGGTGGAATTACCTTTCTTAGTAGTAATCGTTATTAGTGAGATTGAGATTGTTAACCTTGAGAGAGTAGGACTTGGGCAAAAGGAATTTGATATGGCTATTTCTTTCAAAGAATTCAAGCAGGATGTACTCCGCATTGATGCCATTCCTTAATATTCCCTTGATGACATCAAGGAATGGATGAACTCCATGGTTATAAAGTATTATGAAAGTAGAATGAACTTGTACTAGTAGCCAATTTTGAAGACTATTACTGATGATTCAAAGCACATAAACCATGTGGTACAGATGATTTGTAGCAATGAAAGAGTTTGAAAAGGTAGAGAGAGCTACATTGGTGACTCGGGAGAAAGTTTAGCTTTCAAAAAACAAAGCCAATTAGGGTGGGCGATGTGTGGATCAGGCCAACATTTGGTGGAAGAGGAAGAAAGATGACTGGAACTCTGGAGGCCCACCATACCGGATTTCAATATTCAACCATGAGAGCAGAAAAGAGAGTTGATATCATGTATCAAAACATTAAGCATGCATTCTTCTAGCCAACAGAGGAGGTGATTACTTTGCTTCATTTTCATTTGCATAACCATATCAAGGCGTGGGAACCAAGAAGACCAAGGATGTCGAGTTTTATGTGGAGGTAATGGATGTGGTACAAACTTTAAGATGGGAAAGAAGGTCAATGTATGATTGTTAACCTTGAGAGAGTATTTATGTTGAGGAAATTTCCTTTAGATGCAAGAATTCAAAGTACATCAACCACGTGTGGTACAAATGATTATATCCCAAAGACAATCTATAGCAATGAAAGAGTCTAAAAAGGTAGACAAAGCAACACTGGTCACTTGGGAGAAACTTCAACTTTCAAAAACAAAGTCAATTAGGTTGGCAAACATGTGGATTGGGCCAGCATTGGTGGAAGAGGAAGAAAGATGATTGGAACTCTGGAGGCCCACCATATTGGATTTCAGTATTCAACCATGAGAGGAGATGAGAGAGTTGATATCATGTATCAAAACATTAAGCATGCATTCTTCCAGCCAGCGGAGAAGGAGATGATTACTTTGCTTCATTTTCATTTGGATAACCATATCAAGGCATGAGAACCAAGAAGACCAAGGATGCCGAGTCTTATGTGGAGGTAATGGATGTGGTCCAAAATTTAGGAGGGACAAGAAGGTCTATGTATGATTGGTGGAGGAGCACCATTCAATAGGTTTTGTTCATCAAGGCAAATAAGGAGTAGAATATCATCAATTTACTAAAATCGGCCCAAACTTGTACATTTGAAGGTTTTGAGTCAATAAAAATGGATTTTTGACCCATTCCTCTTTCTTTAGCCTCTATAACTTGAGGAATGGGTCTGTACTAACATTATTAAGGTGTGGGAATGATGTGTTAGTGTTGGGGAGGTCTGAAAGTGAGATGGGTGTGAAACCCATGTGTGTAAAAGTGAGTTTTCTTTAAGAAAAATGGTGGTTTTGAAGAGTTAAATTGTGTTTTTTTTGTAGGGAAGCACTATTTTATGATTGTTTGAGCTTGTGTAGGGTATCACAAACATTTTTTATTAATTTATAGGTTGTGGTTAGCTTTGGAAGTATCAATTTCAATAAACCACTAGGGTTTAGGCTACAATAGAGGGTTTCATGGTTTACCCATTGTACGGTGGTATAACTGAGATATAATTATGGATTTTGAAGTTTTGACACCTTAGAATTGCCTCCCAAAGAGTTTTTAAGGTTTTGATAAGTTTAGAGTATAGACCCTTTGTTCAACTGGATCGATCCCTTAAGAGTCCAAAGGGAAAAATGACTGTAAACTTCAACATGAGGTTACTCGAACACCGTGATGCTTAGAAACTTCTCCTCTAATCTGATAGAATCATGTTGGTCCTTTCTACAATAACCTCTCTCGGTTTTCGTTATCTCGGAGTGGTTTTCCTGTGGTGTCCAGTTTTTAGTTGATGAAAAAAGTGTCAAATGAAAGCAGTGAAAAGTTGCAAAGTGGTGCAACTTTCGTTCTGCAACTCATGTGACCAAACGGACCATTCCAATGCATCTAGATAGGCATGTTTACCCTAGGCATGGTCCTTTTTCACACCCAAACACATGAAATTGATCTAAACTATGTTCAGCCGGATCGATCCCTTAAGGGTCCAAAGGGAAAAATGGCTGCAAACTTCAGCATGAGGTTACTCGAAGACCATGATTCTTAGTGTAGACACCTAAATTTGGATACTTAATTTATCCAAATTTATCGCTCTTCATCTAAGCTTCCCCTTATTCACATTAATTAAGTAATATCACTATTATTTAATTAATCACTCTAAAGTTCTTCTAATCCCTAAGGTATCTAGTTAAATAATTAAATACCTTCCCCTTTCATCAAATAAATTAAATAAATATTCTATTTATTTAATTCCCTTTATGTCACATCCTCCATCTTTTATTATCTAATCCTAATCCTTCTTCTAATCTCATCATTAGGATGTGCACATGCCTAATCCTTGATTAGGAGGTGTCACATCCTCCAACTTTTGCAAGTTGGCCTCTAATCTTTCTTAGCCACCTAACCTTCCTCTAACCCCTCATCAACTTGTCTAATTACCCCCTTTAGTCAACTCTTCCCATCCCCCAAGGAATTTTTAATTCTTTTTGTCTTCCCAAAGTACTTTGAGGAATTTTTAATTCCACTCTCATCTTTTAAGGAATATTAAATTCCTTTTATCTTCCCCATGTCTTTTATGACATGTGTCCTTGGTCAACCTTATTAAAGGCCTTCCCCTTTTGAACAAGGAACTTCACTTCCCCATGTGAATTTTTAATTCACTTTTAATCCCCCAATGCACCCAAAATGAATTTTTAATTCATTCACTTCTTCCCACATGTCCTCTCTTTATTTTTTATTCTTTCCCCTCTCCCCATGAGGATATTTGAGGAATTTTTAATTCCTCACATGTCCTCTCACCCACATAGGGACAAGCACCTCCTTTATGAGGAGATCTTGTCCAATCCCAAGGTACTTTGTA
Source organism: Sequoia sempervirens (assembly GCA_007258455.2). Classification (NCBI taxonomy): domain Eukaryota; kingdom Viridiplantae; phylum Streptophyta; class Pinopsida; order Cupressales; family Cupressaceae; genus Sequoia; species Sequoia sempervirens. Next base: position 462,160,775 of record VDFB02000015.1, on the reverse strand, counting down.
CCCCCTCCATGTCATGTACTATCCTTCCACCTCATGTCCACTTCACCTTTTAGGGCTATATCACATGCCACATGTCAAGATGTGAGGGATTGTGAGTTCTCAACTCACCTTGGCCCTACATCTTGATCATTGGTGGCTCAATCTTGGCCATCTATTTCCCTAGAGATTTCCAAAATCTCTATAAATACCCCTTCTTTTCTCTAATTTTGGGAGAGATTATTTTGCTAGCCAAACTCTTGCGATTTTGTTTCTCAATCTACACTTAGCCATTTGCATCCATTTTGTCCAGCTATCTTACATCTCACACTTCACATCTTGCATCTACTTTCCATCAAGGAGAATACATCTCATCTACAATCGAAGGGCCAACCAAAGAACAACTTTACAAGGTAAAAGGTTCCATTCTTATGTTCTTGAGTTTATCATTTGCCCATTCTTGAAGTGTAGGGTGTTTTTAGTTGTTATTTGCACTCTCTTTAGTTTGTTGTTCATGTTTTAATGACTATATTCCCCTATCACATTTTTGGCACTCCCGGTGGGACCCACAAATGGGTCTTTTTCTTCCACATTTGCCATTTTTGGCATTTTTGCAGGTTCAGATTACAGAGTGGCGGATCTGACCTCTCTGGTGGTGGACCTAACCTCCGATGGTGGACCTGACCTCTCCGATGGTGGACCTGACCTCTCTGTTGATAGAACTAACCTCCGGTGGCAGACCTGACCTCTTCGGTGGCGGACCTGACCTCTCCGGTGGTGGACTTGACCTCTCTATTGATAGAACTGACCTTTGGTGGTAGACTTGACATCTCTGGTGGTGGACCTAACCTCTCCAGTGGTGGACCTGACCTCTCTATTGATAGAACTGACCTCTGGTGGCGGACCTGACTTCTTTGATGGCGGACCTGACCTCTTCAGTGGTGGACCTGACCTCTCTGTTGACAGAACTGACCTCCGGTGGCAGACCTGACCTCTCCGGTGGTGGACCTGACCTCCGGTGGCAGACCTGACCTCTCTGGTGGCAGATCTGACCTCTCTGTTGACAGAACTAACCTCCGGTGGTAGACATGACCTCTCCTATGGTGGACTTGACTTCCGGTGGTGGACTTGACCTCCCGAAGGTGAAATTTCAAGTTTTTAACAATTCTTCTTTGTTAAATTAGGCACATAGATTAATTAGAGGGGTCAACAAACCTTGTTTGGTGTGCTTGTGGAAGGCCATTTGACGTATCCAATCCCCTTGCGCCATTTGGCGATCTTGGGTGATGAGAAATTGTAGCTTTCCAAGTCCTTTGAGTCACCCTATTTTCATTTTCTTAGTGGGACCTACTTGAGGATTTCATCACCCCAAGGGACGATTCCAACCACGCATACCTGCGAGGTATATAAAGGGGGGAGAGCAAAATTTGTACCTCAATCCAACCACGTTGTAATTGGTGAAGCGTCGAAATGACGTGAAGAGTTGGTCTGAGCCTTTAGTATCTCGCTAAGGTTCCCGACTCATGCTTGTAACGGGTTGGTGTTCACGGTTTGGGCCTCACATACCGGGTGTTTATCAAGGACTCCTTAGCAACCATGTTCATCCTAGAGTAGAAGACTTTGTTGGCCATACCCGTTTCTACTAATCTTAAGGTTGTGTTGTTTGAATTGTCTTTCTCGTGCAAAACCAGTCATTTTTAGTTTAGCCAAATCATTTTATCAATGTTTGTTATATTTTGGGTCCTTTGCCTTACTCATCCATCAAAAAGTCAAGATTAAACTTATCCTTTAGCGGACCTAACCCCATCCTTTGGCAGACCTGACCTCATGCTGTGGCGGATTTTCCCTGACAGGCAACCGTATATGCCCCGCCATTTCCACACCGTAAACCCATTTTCCTCCATTCAAGCGCCAATCTTCTTGATTTTTCGTGCTCTTTCCAACGACATTTATCACTTCATAATTTTGAGAAACTTTTTCTCTGGTGGCAGACCTGACCTCATGCTATGGCGGACCTAACCACATGCTGTGGTGGACTTGACCTCATGCTGTGGCGGATTTGCCCTGACAGACAACCGTATATGCCCCGCCATTTCCACACTGTTTATCCGATTGACTCCGTTCAAAAACAATTCTTCTCATTTTTTCATGCTCTTTCCAACAACATATAACACTTCATACTTTTGAGCAACTTTTTCTCTAGTGGCAGACCTAACCTCTCTGGTGGTGGACATGACCTCTAGTGGTGGACCTGACATCTCGGTGGTGGACCTAACCCCTCCAGTGGCAGACCTGACTTCCCAGTGGTGGACTTGACCTTCGGTGGCAGACTTGACCCCTCCAGTGGCGGACCTGACCTCCCGGTGGTAGACCTGACCTTCGGTGGTAGACCTGACCTTCGGTGGTAGACCTGACCTCCCGGTGGTAGAGCTAACCTCCCGGTGGTTGACCTTACCTCTCTGGTGGTGGACCTGACCCCGGTGGCAGACCTAACCTCTCGGTGGAAGACCTGACCTCTCTGGTGGCGGACCTGAACTCATGCTTTGACGGACCTGACCTTCTGCTCTTTCTTCCCGGGGCCACCATTTCCACACCGTTTATCCAATTAACTCCATTCAAAAACAATTCTTCTCATTTTTTCATGCTCTTTCCGATGACATATACCGCTCCCTATTTTTGAGAAGTTGACCGAGACACCTTTTTCTTCCTCATCCGCCTCCTCGAGGGGTGCCCTACCATTCTCATCTGTTTACTTGTTCTGATAAATGTTCGTCCATTTCACACCTCCTTTCATCATTCTGAACTCTTGTTCTCCAATTCCAATCATCCATTTACTTATTCTGAGTAAACATTCATCCATTTCACACCTCTTTTCATCATTCTAAACTCTTGTTCTGTAATTCTGATCATCCGTTTACTCATTCTGAGTAAATATTCATCCATTTCACACCTCCTTTCCTCATTCTGAACTCTCGTTCTATCGTTACGATCATCTATTTACTCATTCTGAGTAAACATTCATCCATTTCACACCACCTTCAATCATTTTGAACTCTCGTTCAACAATCCCGATCAATCATTTACTCATTCCGAGTAATCTTCCATCTATTCCAAACCTTCATCTTCTCGTTTTGAGAATCATTTGTCCATCGCGAGCAGTCATTTACTTATTCTGAGTAGTCATTCATTTATCCCGATCAATCATCTACTCGTTCTGAGTAATCTATCATTCATTATGAGCTTTCATCTTCTCATTCTGAGAATCATTCATCTGTTCTTAGCAATCATTTACTCATTCTGAGTAATTGTTCATCCGTCCCGATCATTCGTTTACTCGTTTCGAGTAATCGTTCATCCATTTCTATCATCCATTTTCTCCAATCAAATCATCATTTTCCCCATCCAGATCCCTTGAACTTTGTCTCAAGTTATTATCCAAATTGACCAAAGTGTCTGATCTGATCGTCATCATTAACATCCTCTTAGGATTGTCATCCATCCTAAGTTAATCATCATCGGCCCAATAAATCCATTTCCAATCTCAAAGTAGATTTGGTGCCCCAATCATACATGTATCCTTTAATCCGATCAATTAGCATCCTAAGTCACCTAGGGTAATCTTTGAATGGCGTTTAAAGTCCCTTTCGTCATCCTATCTGATTCATCAGTTGATCTTATCAATCATCAATCAATCTAATCCAATCTAATCCAATCGCAACCCTATCCAATCACCTTTGACCCAATCAATCTACTTCAATCTCAAAGTAGATTCGATGTTGAGGTCATCCTTTAGTAATCAAATCCGATCATCAAAATCAATTCCATCGCATCATCTGGTCATCCTAATCTGAGCTTTAATTCAATCTTGATCTGAGCTTAACCTAAAATTTCAGCTTGACCTTTAGTCTATTCCCATCGAAAACCATCCTCCATCCCTTTCATCATTATGAATCCTTATTCTCCATCAATAGTAGTCAAGGGAAACCCTAATTACGTCAATGATGATAATGAAAGTCTTGTTGATCAAGAGGTATATGACATAGATCCCCTTGACACTGTCATTGCTAGTAAGCTTTCTCCACCCACATTCCAAAATCCAATCACCCCATCGAGTTATCCCATCATGTCTTCATCTATTCCTAATCACACTCCTTATGCTACCTTTGACAAGGGATGTCCATCATATCCATCATATCCTTCATCTATATCATCCCCTTATCCTACTTTGCTGTCACAATACCCCTATCTTGATCCCCCATCCACATCCTCTTATCTCAATCCTTCATCCACATGTACCCACTACCCTAATCTTCCATACCAATCCGCTTAGCCTAATCCTACATTCACACCTTCCTATCCTAGTCAAACACACCCATCAACTTACCCTAATCCAACATCCAAATCTCCCTATATTAATCCAACACTTGCATCTTCCCATCCTAATCCACCATCCCAATACCTTTATTACAACACGCCACCCATATCTTGTACCAACGATCCACCGTCCATGTCATCCTATCCTAATTCCCCATGCCCATATCCTTACCTTAATCCTCCATCCAGTCTTAATCTTCCATCTAATCCTAGTCCACTAATCCATAAACCTTCATCCACTCCCACCTCGCCATCTCAACCTAGCGTATTCAAGTTTCTCCAAGGACTTATAACAAAGGAAGCATCCCCCACTCCACACATTGTAGTCATAGAACCATGCCATCCCAACCCATCATCCATGGTCGTTAGTGACAAGACCCTTCTCCATCCAACACCTATCATTGATGATACCATCACATCCTCTAAATCCACTGAGTCCCCATCTCCTACCATCACATCCTCTAAATCCACTAAGTCCCCATCTCCTACCATCACATCTACCAAATCCATTGAACACCCACCCCCTACTTGGAGAGCCGTTGAACCTATCGACGACACCCAAATCCAATCCACTTCTTCCACTCCTAGTATCCATTCCCAGGAATATTTTGAATCCTTCATCCTTCCATCTTCCCCACTTGAAGAGTCCCCCCATGACTTCATTATCATGCCTCTGGCACACGATGAGTCATGCCAAGAGCCTGATCCAAAGCATTCCAACATATCCCCTCCTCTAGATCAAGATCCTACCATCCCATCTAGTCAATCACAAGATCACAGTCCCCCATCCATTCCATCCCATGATCCTCTTGACATTCAAGATTCTACCGCTCCATCTCCATCTCCATTGCATGATCCTGCTACCACAAAATCAGATCCTATCATATCCCCTACTCCCTCTCCAGATACCACCCATCCAAATGCTGCTATCCCATCATCTCCTTCTCAAGATCCCCCATCATCGCCTTAAAATGCTATCCCCACACTGCTTGCATATCCCCTTGGTACTCTCACATTCTTCCATGGTGGCCTCCTTGCAGAAGAAAAACATGGTGTATATACCACCCATCATCCCCCACCTAATAATGGACTCGCATCATGTTTTTAGAATAATTAAAATCCTATCATGGATCGAATGCTCAAGAACATGAACTATTAAGGAAAAGGTCTAGGCCTTCACGAGCAAGGTATTTTAGAGCCCATCCAAGTCAAAGAACAAATTTGTATGCAAGGTCTTGGATCTATTCCCCAAGACTCACAATCTAAACATGTTGGTACAACCTCTAGACATCCTCAACGAGCCTTTTCCAAAAGAAATGTCGGCTCTTCCCATCGCTCTGCCAAATCATATGCTGCAATCCCTCCTCTATCGTATCACCTCAAAACAACCACCCATTTTCCTCCTTCATCTGCTCCATCCATTTTGGGTCCTTATATCCCTCCATCCACCATCTCCTGTCCTTTATCTACTCTATCCATCTTGGGTCCGTATATCCCAAGATCACCTCCTCTATCTCATCCGTTCAACCATCCAACACCTATCTGTGTCATCCATCATAAAAATTCCTCTTGCATATCCTGTAATCAAGATCAACAAAGGCACATACCTAAACATCCTCCATCTACATGCAATCCCCATACTCCTACCTCCATTGCTCTACATCGTCCATCCCCTCACACCCATCCCATTGCTAATAAATTCACTTTGGATGCTAACATAAAACTACATAAATCCAAACATCCACATGAATCTAAAGCTCCCCATGTCCCCTCTAAAAGACATGGTGAAGAGAAGAAAAATATAAATCCAAATCAAATCCGTAGGCCCCAAAGGCCCAGCAAAGAAAAGAGAAAAACCATGTGGATCCCAAGGAAAAAGGATGCAATTCCATCTATTGAAAAATCTGTAAGAACATTCAAAGTTGCTAATCCAAAAGCTAACCATACCCACCTTTCATCCCCTAAGTCTGTTTTGGGTCCCTATGTCCCGAAATTCACTATTCCATCTCCTCCATTATCCCCACATTCTCCATCCATCAATCCTCTTATCTTTTGACATCCATTACCATATCTGCCAATGTTGGTCCTGAACTCACCACCCCATCACACATCCACCCCATCATTCTATCCATACCCTTTCGAGCATCCCATCCATTACCCCACATATCTCCCCCATCAAATCCCTCTAATTCATCCTTTTGCGTAATCCATTTCTCCTAATAAGGTTGTACCAACATCCAACAATCAGTTTGAACATGAGCTCTTAATACCTCGTATAGAACTTGAGGCTTGAGTCCTTCATCCATATCCTTATTGCATGTCTTCTAAATGCACTTATTCACCTCCCTATCCTTATCCATCTCCTTTTGCATGCTATGCAAAAAGTCCAAATATCCAAAAAAGTCAAAAAAAAAAAAATCAAAAAAAAAAAAGTAAAAAGAAACAATTCGTCCAATGGCGAAAACTTGACAAGCAAGCACCTTGGATAAGTACCATGATGAAAACCTGGCAAACAAGCATCATGCGTAAATCCCCATCTGCACTTGGGGGTAGTTTCCTGCTATGCATTCCCTCCATCCACTATGCTTCCTGCTATGCTTCTAGCTATGCACCTGTCTTCTTGCTATATGTCCTCTTCATTCATCCCCTCCATCCTCCCTATCTTACACATCCTACTTGGCATATTTCATTTATCTCATCACTCCATCCTTCTTGTGATCTTGATCAAAAAATAGGGGCACCTATCTATGCATGCTTTGGATACCTCTTGGTATACATTCCCTACACACATGCTCTATCATATCCCTAAATCACCCATCCTATTCTCCTCCCGTTATCTCCTTCATTTTCCCATCTTCTATCTCTCATGCCTCATTATACATGACATATCTAGAGTGGGGGAATTTATCTTCCTTTGGGATATAGTCCTTGGAGACATCATTCCTTCCATCCTGGCATCCCTTTTCATCCATTCATTTGGTAACCTTTTCCCCATCCTTCATCCACTCCATCCATCTTGGGTTCTTATGTCCCTCCATCTCCCCATCCCTATCTTCTTATCCTTCCATCATAGAATCCCTTGTCATCAATCCATCTGGCCACCTTTTCCTCATCGTCCATCCCAACAATCATCTCCCCCCTCCCATCCTCTACCCTCATCCCATCTCATAATCCCTTGTCATTGGTATCTAGCTATAGGCTTTTCCCCACGCAATCCAATGTCATCTATCTTATTGTCATCACTTCTTCTTTTTCTTTTTCTTTTTCGCACATCTTTTCCATCTCCTATCCTTTCTCATCATTCATCTCTCCATCATACCATCCTCCCAATTCATCTTTTGATGATTTCAATAACTGTCACATCCTTGAGCTTTGTGATCACCACCATCCTCCAATTCAATTCAACAAGTCTATCGTGTCCCGTCATGTAAGTCCAATCATTTTATCCCCTTATCTGGGGTTATCTCATCATCCTTCATCCATTGTCTATTGTTGATCTTTCGTCGAACTACATTGCCCCTTCGCTTTCACATAGGAAAGGTTGATCATTTGATCCACCCCTGGGGTTCCATCATCGGTCTCTCTGCTTTGTCCATCTGATCCTTTATCATCTATCATCAGTCTTCAGCTCTTGTTCCTATTGTCTGTCCCGACTTTACCATCCATCAAAGTCTCTTACCTTGTGTCATGTCTCTTCTGTCGTTTCATCAAGTTATTCCCTTATCTAGCTAGTTCTTAACCAACAAGATCCACTTGTATCATAAGATCTAATCAATTCTGAATACCCTGCGTCATATCGATCTTTTAGTCTAGTAATCATCATCGGTCTCAACAAGATGCATCCTTCCTAACAAACCTCATCAATCCCATCCATCCTCATGATCCTATGGAAAAGATGTTTGAAATTGATTGTGATTTTTTGATGCTTTTGGCTTTTGTTTATCATTTGCGCTCCCTATCATCACTTGTCATGGTCACCTTGATCCATCATATCATGGTGTGCTTTGACTAGTCAACATAGGCGTGTATCTTGATCTTTTCTTTGTCTTTTTGGTTGTCCCACGTAGTACCCACCAAGATCTCTGAGGTCTTGTGTTATGCTAGGGCATCCTTTTGTGCTTGTGATTATCCCAATACCTAGCCCAACCAAGGTCATCGAGACTTTGGGGTGTTGGGATAGCCTTCTTGTTTGATGTGTTTGTTTCATGCATTAGACACTAATCTGCCTTGGTCATTTATACCTTGGTGTATCGTGTCTTTTGCTATAGCAAAAATCAGTGCTCTGATGATGGTAGATTGTATTTCATCTCTCATCCTCAAATCCCCCCCATCCATTCATCCTTCATCACACTCCCCTCCCAATCTCCTGCTGCCTTTTCATCCTTTCTCACCCACTTTGCATCATTTTTTTCATCTCACTTTGCATCATCTTTTTCATCTCACTTTGCATCATCTTTTTCAACTCCCTTTGCATCATCTCATCCATTTCATTTCAAGAGCACACTCGTGTTCTCTTGAACCCACATGTCCTCTCGAGGGGGCATCCTTCATCCCCTTCACCTCAAACTTTCATCTTCACCCCCATCATCTTCCTTCCTAGTCACTTCTTTGAATGAATGGGGCATCTTTCCCAATCTAACCATCTTTTCTATGTTCTATGTTTTAATAATCTTTGAAATGATGCTACTTCATAACACCATCTCAAAGAGGGGCAAAATGTAGACACCTAAATTTGGACACTTAATTTATCCAAATTTATCCCTTTTCATCTAAGCTTCCCCTTATCTGCATTAATTAAATAATATCACTATTATTTAATTAATCACTCTAAAGTTTTTCTAATCCCTAAGGTATTTAGTTAAATAATTAAATACCTTCCCCTTTCATCAAATAAATTAAATAAATATTCCATTTATTTAATTCCCTTTATGTCACATCCTCCATCTTTTATTATCTAATCATAATCCTTCTTCTAATCTCATCATTAGGATGTGCACATGCCTAATCCTTGATTAGGAGGTGTCACATCCTCCAACTTTTGCAAGTTGGCCTCTAATCTTTCTTAGCCACCTAACCTTCCTCTAACCCCTCATCAACTTGTCTAATCACCCCCTTTAGTCAACTCTTCCCATCCCCCAAGGGATTTTTAATTCCTTTTGTCTTCCCAAAGTCCTTTGAGGAATTTTTAATTCCACTCTCATCTTTTAAGGAATATTAAATTCCTTTTATCTTCCCCATGTCCTTTATGACATGTCCTTGGTCAACCTTATTAAAGGCCTTCCTCTTTTGGACAAGGTACTCCACTTCCCCATGTGAATTTTTAATTCACTTTTAATCCCCCAATGCACTCAAAATGAATTTTTAATTCATTCACTTCTTCCCACATGTCCTCTCTTTATTTTTTATTCTTTCCCCTCTCCCCATGAGGATATTTGAGGAATTTTTAATTCCTCACATGTCCTCTCACCCACACAGGGATAAGCACCTCATTTATGAGGAGATCTTGTCCAATACCAAGGTACTTTGTACCCCCCTCTATGTCATGTACTATCCTTCCACCTCATGTCCACTTCACCTTTTAGGGCTATATCACATACCACATGTCAAGATGTGAGGGATTGTGAGTTCTCAACTCACCTTGGCCCTACATCTTGATCATTGGTGGCTCAATCTTGGCCATCCATTTTCTTAGAGATTTCCAAAATCTCTATAAATACCCCCTCTTTTCTCTCATTTTGGGAGAGACCATTTTGCTAGTCAAACTCTTGCAATTTTGTTTCTCAATCTACACTTAGCCATTTGCATCCATTTTGTCCAACTATCTTACATCTCACACTTCAAATCCTGCATCTACTTGCCATCAAGGAGCATACATCTCATCTACAATCGAAGGCCAACCAAAGAACAAATTTACAAGGTAAAAGGTTCCATTTTTATGTTGTTGAGCTTATCATTTGCCCAATCTTGAAGTGTAGGGTGTTTTTAGTTGTTATTTGCACTCTAGTTTGTTGTTAATCTTTTAACGACTATATTCCCCTATCACACTTAGAAACTTCTCATATGATCCTATGGGATCATGTTGGGCCCCTCTACAATAACCTCTCTTGGTTTACGTTATCTCGGAGTGGTTTTCCCGTGGTGTCAAAGTTTTAATTGATGAAAAAAGTGTCAAATGGAAGTAGTGGAAAGTTGCAAAGTGGTACAACTTTCATTCTGCAACTCATGTAACCAAATGAACTATTCCAACACATTTGAATAGGCATGTTTACACTAGGAATGGTCCTCTTTCACCCCCAAACACGCAGAATCACTCTGAGCTACATTCAAGCGGATTGATCCCTTAAGGGTCCAAAGGGAAAAATGGCTACAAACCTCAGCATGAGGTTATTCAAACACTGTGACATTTAGAAACTTAACATCTAATCCCATGGGATTGTGTCAGGCCCCTCTACAATAGCCTCTCTTAGTTTTCATTATCTCAGAGTGGTTTTCCCATGGTGTCCATATTTAAGTTGATAAAAAAGTGTCAAATGGAAATGGTGAAAAGTTGCAAAGTGGTGTAACTTTCATTTTGCAACTCGTGTGACCAAATGTACTATTCCAACATGTCTGAATAGGCATTTTTACAATAGGCATGGTCATCTTTCATACCCAAACATGCGGAATCGCTCTGAACTACATTCAACTAAATCGATCCCTTAAGGGTCCAAAGGGAAAAATGGCTGCAAACTTCAGCATGAGGTTACTCAGACATCGTGATGCTTAGAAACTTCTCATCTGATCCTATAGGATTGTGTTGGGCCCCTCTATAGTAACCTCTCTTGGTTTATGTTATCTCATAGTGGTTTTCTCATAGTTTCAAAGTTTCAGTTGATGAAAAAAGTGTCAAATGGAAGCAGTGGAAAGTTGCAAAGTGGTGCAACTTTTGTTCTGCAAACTCTTGTGACCAAACGAACTATTCCAATGCATCTCAATAGGCATGTTTACACTAGGCATGGTTCTCTTTTTCACCCAAACATGCGGAATTGCTCTGAGCTACGTTCAACTGGATCGATCCCTTAAGGGTCCATAGGGAAAAATGGCTGCAAACTTCAACATCAGGTTACTCAGACACCGTGATGCTTAGAAACTTCTCATCTGATCCCATGGGATTGCGTTGGGCCCCTCTACAATAAAATCTCTCAATTTTCATTATCTCAAAGTGGTTTTCCCGTGGTGTCAAGATTTTAGTTGATGGAAAAAGTGTCAAATGGAAGCAATGGAAATTTCTAAAGTGGTGCAACTTTCATTCTGCAACTCGTATGACCAAAAAGACTATTCTAATGCATTTGAATAGGCATGTTCATGCTAGGCATGGCCCTCTTTCTCACCCAAACACATTGGTTTGGCCAAAAAAATTTGGAGGGGGGTTCACTTTGTTTTGGGTTCATTGGTACAAAAAACATGTAAAAATAAAATATATATCTATGCAACCTAGAAGCATGAATTAGGATTAGAATATCACATATCATCATATAAACAACAAAACCACCATAAACTTGAATTTTATTTAAAACAACAAAATTGGCAAAAAAAAAGTGTTTATAACCTACAAAAAAATGTGAATAAAATCAAACTGATTTTCGCATGAACAAAAACCATGAGACCATAGCTTGTTGCTTACTATTATGCTTTGATATATTTTTTCCAATCATCCTTAGCTTGTTCAAAAGTAGTTTTTTTTAGGCTTTGAGCCATAGTAGCAAGCCAATGAATTGTTTGATAAAATGCTTTGGTAGACATGTATGAAAAATGTGGTAGCATAGACAAGGCAGTGAACTATTTGAAAAAATGCCTAAAAGAAATGTGGTCTCATGGTGATGGAATGGCATGATGAATGCCATGACAAGAAAATTGCTATGGATTTTGATGGCATTCCACCACCATTGAGACCACATTTCTTTGAGGATTTTATTCAAACAGTTCACTGCCTTTTCTATGCTATTACTTATTATTATGCTTTGATAGATTTTTTCCAAGCATCCATAGCTTGTTTGGAAGCACCTATTTTAGGATTTTAGCCATAGCAGCAAGGAGGTGAACTGTTCAAAAAAATGCTTTGGTAAACACGTCTGAAAAATGTGGTAGCATAGACAAGGCAGTGAACTATTTGAAAAAATGCCTCAAAGAAATGTGGTCTCACGGTGATGGAATGGCATGACAAATGCCATGACAAGAAAATTGCTATAGATTGTCATGGCATTCCACCACCATTGAGACCACATTTCTTTGAGGCTTTTATTCAAACATTTCACTACCTTGTCTATTCTATTGCTTATTATTATGCTTTGATAGATTTTTTCCAAGCATCCATAGCTTGTTTGGAAGCACATATTTTAGGCTTTTAGCCATAGCAGCAAGGAGGTGAACTATTTGATAAAATGCTTTGGTAAACATGTATGGAAAATGTGGTAACATAGAAAAGGCAACGAACTGTTTGAAAAAATGCCTCAAAGAAATGTAGTCTCATGGTGATAGCATGGCATGACAAATTCCATGAGAAGAAAATTGCTATGGATTGTCATGACATTCCACCACCATTGAGACCACATTTCTTTGAGGTTTTTATTCAAACAGTTTGTTGCCTTGTCTATGCTATTGCTTATTAAATTATGCTTTGATAGATTTTTTCCAAGCATCCATAGCTTGTTTGGAAGCACCTATTTTAGGATTTTAGCCATAGCAGCAAGGAGGTGAATTGTTTGATAAAATGTTTTGGTAAACACGTATGAAAAATGTGGTACCATAGACAAGGCAGTGAACTATTTCAAAAAATGTCTCAAAGAAATGTGGTATTATGGTGATGGAATGGCATGACGAATGCCATGAGAAGAAAATTGCTATGGATTGTCATGGTATTCCACCACCATTAAGACCACATTTTTTTTAGGCTTTTATTCAAACAGTTTGTTTCCTTGTCTATGCTATTGCTTATTAAATTATGCTTTGATAGATTTTTTCCAAGCATCCATAGCTTGTTTGGAAGCACCTATTTTAGGCTTTTAGCCATAGCAACAAGGAGGTGAATTGTTTGATAAAATGCTTTGGTGAACATGTATGAAAAATGTGGTAGCATAGACAAGGAAATGAACTGTTTGAAAAAATGCCTGAAAGAAATGTGGTCTCATGGTGATGGAATGGCATGACAAATGCCATGACAAGCAAATTGCTATGGATTGTCATGGCATTCCACCACCATTGAGACCACATTTCTTTGAGGCTTTTATTCAAATAGTTTTCTGCCTTGTCTATACTATTGCTTCTTAAATTATGCTTTGATAGAATTTTTCCAAGCATCCATAACTTGTTTAGAAGCACCTTTTTAGGCTTTTAGCCATAGCAATAAGGAGGTGAACTATTTGATAAAATGCTTTGGTAAACGTGTATGAAAAATGTGGTAGCATAGAAAAGGCAACGAACTATTTGAAAAAATGCCTCAAAGAAATGTGGTCTCATGGTGATGGAATGGCATGATGAATTCCATGACAAGAAAATTGCTATGGATTGTCATGGCATTTCACCACCATTGAGACCACATCTCTTTGAGGCTTTTATTCAAATAGTTCATTTCCTTGTCTATGCTATTGCTTATTATTATGCTTTGATAGATTTTTTCCAAGCATCATAGCTTGTTTGGAAGCACCTATTTTAGGCTTTTAGCCATAGCAGCAAGGAGGTGAACTGTTTGATAAAATTATTTGGTAAAAATGTGATGGAAAATGTGGTAGCATAGACAAGGCAATGAACTGTTTGAAAAAATGCCTCAAAGAAATGTGGTCTCATGGTGATGAAATTCCATGACAATCCATAGCTTGTTTGAAAGCACCTATTTTAGGCTTTTAGACATAGCAGCAAGGCAATGAACTGTTTGATAAAATTCTTTGATAGACATGTATGAAAAATGTGTAGCATAGACAAGTGAATTGAAAAAATGCCTCAAGGAAATGAGGTCTCATGGTGACGGAATGCCATGACAATCAAATGCTTTTGATTGTCATGGCATTCCGTCACCATGAGACCTCATTTCCTTGAGGCATTTTTTCAAAGAGTTCACTGCCTTGTCTATGATATTGCTTACTATTATGCTTTTGATAGATTTTTTCGAAGCGTTCATATCTTGTTCGAAAGCACTTGTTTTAGGCTTTCAGCCATAGCAACAAGGTAGTGAACTATTTAACAAAATGCTTTGGTAGACATGTATCAAAAATGTGATAGTATAGACAAGGCAGTGAATTGTTTGAAAAAATGCCTCAAAGAAATGTGGTCTCATAGAATGCCATGACAAGCAAACGGAATTAGGAGCTGCTCCTAGTTATTAGTTATACAATGTGAAGTAATTGCATAACTGCTTAGGTTGACTTTGTAAAAACTATATTGTAATTGAAATTTTTTCATCTATCAGCATCTAGTTATAAGTTATGCAATGTGAAGCAATTCTTTGAGTTTGAAATATGTGCAATGCAATGTAATCAACGATATGAATATAAACTACAAAAATCTATTTTTTAAAATTTATTAGTTAAACTCTTTATTTTATTTTCTCTCGATATCTCTATGCTATGGAAATGCCTTTAATTTTTTTTAAAAAATTTTTTATCTCTTGTTCTACTTTTTTTGACCTTTTTTTTTTAAATCTTATTTTTTCCAATTTTTTCTAGACTTTTTCCCAATTTTTTCAAAAAATCTTATACTTTTGGTTTGCCGATTTTTTCCCCAAAATATTTTTGCTGCTATGGTATAAACACATATCTTTTTGTAATAGATCAAGGATACTTTTTGAAACTTCCATGCATTTCTAATCTAAAAGGAAATGTCTTTTTCCTAATCTGTATGCAACCATGCTTTTGACATTGTCAAAAAGAGCAAATATGGACACCATCAATAAAAAAGATTTGTATTAACCAAATATCCATGTACACAGACATCAATATATGTCAATATAAGTATAAAATATAGTTACAAAATAGCCATATAGGCTTATGCTCGAATGCCATATAGGCATACAATGTCAAATATATCTAATACAAGATATGTACAAAATTGCCATGTCTAGGCATACAACAAAGGGCTCTGGAATCAAAATTCATTTCTCTTCATTCTCTGGAAATAAATTCTTTCCCTTTGTTTGGTGATCTGATGGTGATAAGTCTATTACTTATTTTTGTTGTGCTTGAGCAGTGCTCCTGCTCCTCCTACAATTTAGCTCCTGGTGAAGTCTTAACTATTACAATAAGAAGTAAAGACATTAATATATAGAAATTACATTATAAGAAATGATATATTTAACAAAATAATCACTTATTGACATCTCATGATCACTCTCCACAAGGAAAATATTTGCATGCCAATGCTCAGGCATGCTCAAGCCCTGTATAAACCATCCAAATAAGAATTAAACTACGAATCAATAATGGTTTGATTTTTCACTATAACTAACATCTATAACAACAAATGTAAATTGAAATTTAGTAATTTTCCTCATACCTCCTCTATCAGAGCCATGCAGGACTGTATAGCAGATGAAACATTGATATCCATTTCCCTTGTAACATTTGGAGGTGTTCCCATAACCAACATCTGAAAATAAAACAACAAATTATTCAATCACAAAAAAGTTACAATAGCGAGATCCACGTCATGACTTTTAATGTATGAGATCTAATGAACAAAATTTTGAGTACAAGTATTAGGCTATATATTTTTGGTAGGCCTTGGTAGTTTGATAGGAAGACCAAGCATGATGGGGAGAAGAAACCATACTCCATTGTGAAGGATGGGAAGACTTACAACCTTTCACCTCTCCTAAAAGAAGACAAGGCAAAGCATGAAGGGCCTAGTGTTTTGATGGTGGGTGAGAAGGATTTTATGAAGACCTTGAACGAAGGAGGAGGAAGAGGATTCTTCCTGATTATGAATCCAAAATGTGAAGCAAATATTCCCACAAAGAAGAAGGAAGATGCACCAAAGGAAGTCCAAGAGTTGTTGGAAAGGTACAAGGACATAACGGTGAATGAATTACCTAGTTCCCTACCTCCCATTAGGGAAATAAGAAACCATATTGATCTGATTCCAGGGGCTACATTTCCCAATAAGGCTGCATACAAGATGGCACCTGCTCAAAATGAGGATATTGCAAGACAAGTGCAAGATTTGATGGATAAAGGACTAGTGAGGAAGAATTTGAGCCAATGTGTTGTTCCTACTATCCTAGCACCAAGGAAGGATAGGAATTGTACGCTTTGAACTGATTAAAGATCCATTAATATGATCGTACAATCAGATATAGGTTTTTGATGCCAAGAATGGAGGACCTCATGGATTCTCTATCAGGAGCATCTTAATTTTCCAAGATTGATCTAAAGAGCGGGTACCATCAGATAAGGATCAGAGATGGGGATGAATGGAAGATAGCTTTTAAGACTAATGAAGGGCTCTATGATTGGCTGGTGATGCCCTTTGGGTTATCAAATTCTCCTAGTACATTTATGCGCCTTATGAATGAGGTATTGAGACCTTTCATTAGAAAGTTTGTTGTAGTTTATTTAGATGACATCCTTGTGTTTAGTAGGTCTAAAGAAGAACATTTGAAGCACCTTGACATGGTACTAAGGAGGTTACATGAGGAGAAGTTGTTGATCAACATGGAAAAGTGTGAATTCATGAAGGAAGAACTAGTCTACCTTGGTTTTGTCATATCCAAGGGAAGTTTGAAGATGGATCCTTCCAAGGTGCATGTTATTCTTACTAAGGGCCAACACCAAAATCCATAGGAGATGTGAGAATCTTCCATGGACTTGCAAGGTTTTATAGAAAGTTCATCAAGAACTTTAGCCAAATTTTTGCACCAATCTTGGACACCATCAAAGGAGGTAACAAAGGTAAGTTTTCTTGGACCAATGAGGCTGATAAAGGGTTTGAATATCTGAAAATGAGAGTAGCATTGAGTGTGATGCTAGCAATAAAGCAATAGGGGCTATTTTGAACCAAGAAGGTAGACTGGCTACATTTTACAATGAGAGGATAAATGAAGCAAAGAGGAAGTATTATTCCTATGATTTGGAATTGTATGTTATGGTCCAAGCCCTCAAAAAGTGGAGGCACTACTTGTTACCTAAATAATTTGTTGTTTAACTGATAATCATACCTTGACTTTTTTGAATGCACAGGACAAACTCAGTCATAGGCACATGAAGTGTGTAGAGTCTTTGCAAGCCTATAATTTCACAATAAAGCATAAGGGCCAAGCAAATAAGGTGGAAAATTCTCTCAGTAGAAGGGAACTTGTAGTGCAAGAGATCCAACTCCAAAGCATGGGGGTTGAAGCATTGAAGGATATGTATCATGAAGATTAAGATTTCAAGGAGGTATACAATGTTTGTGAGAAAAAAATGAATTCTTTTCATGGTGAATTCTCTAAATTTTTATTGCAGAATGGTTTTCTCTTCAAAGGAAGCCAATTGTGTCTGTTTAAATGCTCAATGAGGGAGAATAACATAAAGGAGAAACACAGTGGGAATCTTGGAGGTCACTTTGGCCTTGACAAGACCTTAGAACAAGTTAGGAGATTTTACTATTGGCCAACATTGCAGGTGGATGTGAGAAGGTATGAGGAAGGCTGCACAATATGTCAAAGGGAAAAGGGAACTTCATCAAATGTAGGACTCTATCAACCACTTCCCATTCCCAATAGGCCTTGGAAGTGTGTAAGTATCGACTTTGTCTTGGGGTTGCCTAGAACCCAAAAAGGTTTTGATAGTATCTTTGTGGTAGTTGATAGTTTTAGTAAGATGGCACATTTTCTTCCTTGTAAATGGACCAATGATGCAACTCATATAGTAGGTCTCTTCTTTAAGGAGGTTGTTATGATACATGGACTGTCTTTAAGCATTATTTCTGACAGGGATTCTAAATTCATTGGTCACTTTTGGAGGACCTTGTGGAAGAAATTCAAGGAAAAAATATGTCCTTTAGTTTAGCATACCATCCACAAATGGATGGAAAAACTAAAGTGGTGAATAGATAATTGGGAAACCTCTTAAGATGCCTTACCAAGGAGCATGGAAAAGCTTGGGATCTAATTTTATCCTCAGGTTGAATTTGCATATAATGACTCCATGAATAGGATCATTCGTAGAAGCCCTTTTGAGGTAGTCTATGGCATGCACCCTAGAAGGGTCTATGAGCTAAGATATCTATAAGGAGTTGCTAGGAGAAGTTCTCAAGGTGAGGAATTTTCTATTACAATTAGGGATATTCATGAACAAGTGAAGGAAACCCTTCAAAAGAATGTTGAGAAGTATAAGGAAAAGGAAAATTTAAAGAAGAGGAATGTCCAATTCAAGGTTGGAGACTTGGTGATGGCACACTTGAAGAAGGAGATACTTCCAAAAGGAAAGTATACCAAACTCATGATGAAGAAGATAGGACCTTGCAAGGTGGTCTACAAGTTTGGCCAAAATGCTTATGAAATAGAGCTACCTCCTGGGGTGGCAATCTCTCCTATCTTCAACATTTTTGACTTGTATCCTTTCAAATATTTTGTGATATGATTGAGTTCTTGGTTACTATCAAACTAATGATATGATTCATGTTACTAAATTTGGTTAAGGTGTATAAGACAGGTTTGGTGACTTTGATGGTTGGATGGGTGATTATTATGAAGCCTTTTGAGCAAATTGGTGATTACCACAAGATGATAATCAAGATTATATTGTAGCAGGAGTTTGTAACCTATAAATAGACTATTGCAGTCAAAATATGGTGAGTACAATGCTTGATAATGGACTGATAACAGTGAGGTATAGTTTAATTGATTTGTTGCCCTGGTGAATAAATGAAAGGATGAATTGTTCAAGTGTCAATAATCAGGTTTATGTTGTTTTTATGGTGGTTGAGAATGATGTGAATCTAATTGATTAAGTCAAAGTTTTCTTTAATATGGTTTTTTCTTTGAATGAATCAATTGGAATACTGATTAGTAGAATGATGAATGATGGCCTATGGAATGGCTAAGAGAATTTGAGTGGATTTTTGTTGAATGAAAAGTAGATTTTTTATGAAATTATTTTTGATCTTCTCTTGATTCTATTTGGAATTGAAATCCCTTGAAGAAATTATGTTGATAGTGTTTGTTGGATGCTCTGCATTAGATGTACCTAGATGATTTAGTGTTTTGATATGATGCTCTACATCACTAACTGCCTTGTCTATGCTATTGCTTACTATTATGGTTTCATATATTTTTTCCAAGCATCCATAGTTTGTCACGATGGTGCACCTATGCAAGCACATGCCTCCATGTGAAGTAATTTCATCATGCTACTTATGTTGACTTTCTAAACAACTATATTGTACAGTTAAAATTTTGTCATCTATCAACATCTAGTTATTAGTTATGGAATTTGAAGTAATGCTTTCAGTTTGAATTCAATGTGTAATGCAACATAACCAAAAATATGAATATAAACTACACAAATCTATTATGTAGAATTCATTAGTTAGGTTCTCTTTATTCTATTACCTCTGTGTACGTTTGAGTGAATCCACTGGCACTAGGAGGTGTTTGCTTGAAACCACCAATATTAGCCTGTTCAACATCCAAAATCACATGTATTAAAATACCATTCGTAAAAAAATGCTATTAACATGTAATAAATTTATAATTGTTTACTAGTTACATACCCCACTGATAGGTGTATTGTAGAAATAAGTAGGTGGAGGACCGGTGTATCTAATCTCAACACTCTGACCCTACAATTTTATTAAAATAATAAAACTAAATTAGTTAATCTTGCATTTCAAAATCAAAATTTAATAAATTAAATTCAATGAACATGTTGACTTTTACCTAACTATCAATGCCATATGCATGATGCAAAATTCCAGTCATCCTCTCCATCCCCGTAGTAGCATACAGATCCTGCATAGAAGCCTCCTGAGTGTCGGTGGGGTCATATAAACAAGTCGCCTTATAAGATTGACACACATGGGTTTGAAGGCCACCACCCGAAGACTCCCCTGGATGGCATTGTACAATAGGGATAGTATGATAGATGAAACTCTAGGTCAAAGTGTTGATCACCTACAATGTCTCTACATCAGCACTCTCCTTCGCAACGACTAGCATAACAATGTGCTCACAAGGCAGCCTAGCGAGAGGTCATCTCCCTTGCCGCGCAGGATCCGGTTGTGCATTGGGCCTATCTTGAGCTGACCCCCCACCTCTCCCCTAGAACTCCCTCATATCCAAATAATTTTGGATTTGGTTCAATATGAACTCACTGTATAGTTTCCTAAGAAAAAATTGGGGGACTTCACAATTATTGCACAGTGGGTAATCAAAGACCAAGTACCACCTATCATAAAAATGATTCCTAATCTCTTGGTGGTGGTACCAATGAATAGGAAACCTCTTTGCATTGAAGCTAAGATTTTGATTTGTTCTAGGGTCGGTGAATAGAGAGCACAAATCACCTTTAGTAATTTTTAAATCTTTTACTTATATGATAGTTTATCTGCATAATATGCCTTAGCTGCCTGCCTCCTATCTTGCCATTATGTTATTTGTTGGGTTATTGAATCTAGATTTTTTAACATTTCTTTCATTGAATTTTCTAGTGTCATTCTTTATGTGGTTGAAGCATTTGGATCACTCAACCTCTGATAAGATCCTCATTTTTTTTTTTCAATTTCACTCCTCAAATTTTGTTGAGTTCCAGGAGGGTGTTGAGTGATTGGTGGGGGAGGTTGATTTTGTTGAGGAGGATTTGCCTATTCTTCTTGTTGAATATTTTTAGGATTATTTGCATCTCCTACAAATTAAAAAAAAATAATCAAATCTAACCTAAAACAAACAAAATCAACTTGAAACTAAGAAATTTAAAACAAATATAAAACAATACTTACCTCCTACACCTCTTCATCATCATGGTGTCATCTTTGCAAATGAAAAGAAACTATCGTTGATGAATTTTGAAGAATGCCTCCTCCTAGAACTCGAGTGCGAAAATGAGGGTTTTTGGCTGTGGCCAGAGTAGAAAAACAAAAAAAAGAAAATGAGTAACTTTCACTTTCTTTTTTGCTTTTAAAATGAAATAACGCGAGCAGGTTATAACGTGCTCATGCTATGTCATTTCCAAACTTTTTTGAAGTTGGCCACAAAAGTGTAGCCCAACTTCATGCACCCACCCAGGAGCTTTATTTTTCTTCTAAGGTTTTGGACCTAAAAGGAGAAAGACCAATTCTTCAACCTTTCACTCAAGAACAAACCCTTGAGATTTCAATGCAAAGGAGATTGAAATATGACAAAGGGAAGGTCCTAGGGATTGAATGATAACTAATGAGGGTTTCATCACCAAGTGTAAACTTGGAAAAGATAAAAAGTTGGAAAACACAATGTGATATGCAAACAAATGCTAAATGACCTAAAAAGATGAACAAACTATAATGATAATATATGAAATTGAAAGTATGCACCTGGAAAACTAAAGAACATGGAATGGAGGTCTGGATCATAGAAAATTTTGTTGTTGAAAGTGATTGGGACTCATACACTAGGCTATGCGAATTAATCCATTTTTTTGGAAAATGTGCAGTAGGTTTCAACCAAAAGGGTATCCAGATCTGCAAAAATCCTATTCAGGCGTGTACAAATCTATAACCTAGCTCTACAAATCACACACAAGAAGAGGGGAAAATGTTGTGAGGGTTAGTGAATAGGGGTTTTCCTTGGTCAAACCCCTTTGTTGGTAATTAAAACTTGAAATGAAAGAAAATGTGAAAGGAGAATGATGAATGAACAAATAGTAATGTTGCAACTCACCAAACCCTAGCAATAAGGTGTTGTAAACATGTAAATAGTGGTTCCAATGGATGTAGACTTGGACTCTTGCTTGATGTTGATAGATCTTCATTGAAGCACTTGCTTGAAACACAAATCCTACCTCACAATTGTTAGCTCTAAAACAACATGATGCAAGCAATCTTTGACATGATGAATGATAATTGAAGAATTATCTTGAATGTTTGATAATCTCCCTTTGAAATTCCTTGAATGCTCTTGTGAATGATCAAATTTATACTCTTGTGAAATCTCTTGAATTCTTGATAATTTTGGTCACATGGGACTCATTCACCCAAGGTGGTGAATGAGTCCTGTTAGGTCTCAAAAATGTGAGTTTTTAAACCATAAGAGGGTATCAATCTCTTAATATTTTTTTGGCTAATGAATGGGGTAAATATGATTGAATCACCCCCTACTGTTTAGGCTATGCTAGACCTAGGCGAGTGTACCCCTATCTCTTCTCTTCCTTCCACACTTTGTTTCTAGATCTGAAACCATAATTTACAACCTATAGGTGACTTTCCATGAAGATGAAAACCTTGTGAAAACTTGATGACCTTCTTCAACCTTGCAACTTAATCTTCAAAGGATCTTCAAACTCCAAGACATGTAGATCTACAATCACACACCAAAGAGAAGAGAAACTTGTTCATTGTTAGGGAATAGGGATTTGCATAAGTCAAACCCTATCTAGGTACTTAAACCAAATGATGAAAAAATGAACTATGAACATGATACATGAAATATGAAGCATGAACAATGATGCCTTGAATAATGTTGTATAAGATGTAAATTAGAAATTTAACATGAAGTGGCCAAGAAGGATGTAGATCTAGATCTTGAAATAAGTGTAGAACAATGCTTAATCTTGGATCTAGAATGCAACATCACAACACTAGATCAACAAAATACTTGATTATTGATGATCTTAAATTGTTTCAAAAATTGATGAAGAAATCTTCCCTTGAATGCTTTAGGAATGCTCTTGAATGCTCTTGTGAATTCTTGTAAACTTTTGTAATCATAAAATTTCTATTGTGAATGCTCTCTTGAAAGTCTTAGGTTGCTTGTAAACTTTCTAGGTGAAAATGAATGAAAGAAACTTGTATTTATACTTTTTATGCCAAATTTCTTGAAATTACATCACTACAAGCCACATCAGATCTAGGAGAATAAAATTCAACCAAGAATTTAAATTTAATTTAATTTTGGGCCACACGGGACTCATATGCTAGAAGTGGCATATGAGTCCCATTAGGCTTAACTATGGGAAACATTTTTTAAAAATGCTTAGAATGATGTAAAATCAAGATCAGGGCCCACAAACCTAGGTGGGACTCATATGCCCAAGGTGGTGTATCAATTCTAGATCACTAAATCTAGGCCACACAACCTAAAAACACCTAAATTATGATATGTTGTTGGTTTATGTCAAGATTATCCTAAAAAAGATGCATTAATTAATGCTTATGGATGTAAAATAAGGCTAATTAAGGCATAAAGACTCCCAATTATTTGATAAAACCCTAGATTAGTGTGAAAGTGTGGTACAACACCTTACAACACCCTAAATAAGGCATAATTAGGTTCAATTAGTTTACAAGGGCTCAAAACTTAATGTGAAGGTGTAAACATGAATACACTTTACAACACTAAATGAAGGCAACATTAAGCTCAATTTAATAGGAATGGCCCAAACAAGTGTGAAAATGTAGAGGGATGCACATTTTCCATCACTAAAAGATTAAGTGTGCACCTGTCTACTATGTTCTTTCAGTTTCTAATAGGGTTTTGAAATCTTATTCTTCTCCTAGAACTATGGTTGAAGGAACATATATCTTAATTGATCTCAATTATCTATGCAGTACATTGACAAAGGAAAAAAGGATTTGGGATAAAGGATCCTCATGGAGGGGGATTCTTAGCAAGCCTCAGATGTCTACCACCTTTGGTCAGTCATTTATAACCATTGTTTTGGAATTTACTCCTTTGGGGGAGTATTCAGGTACACAAAGGGATTTTTAAAGCACTAAAATTACTTTTCCTTTGTTATTGATCTCAAAGGGGGAGAGAGAAGTATCATGCGAAAACAAATAGAAAATTGAAAGGTTTTGTGTATAAGTTGGGAAGAGGTATTTTGATGGTTTTCACATCGTGTGTTGCCATCAATCACAAAGGGGGAGATTTTTAGAAATTGATAGGTTGTCATTGATTTCAATAGATCATGGAATTTTTATTTTTTCCAATATTTAGTTTCTTCGGTAATGGAAGTTTGTTGATCCAATATTTTGATCTGGATTATCCTATTTTGTAAGATATGCTCAAAAGCTGATAACATGATCTATCTTGATATTAGTTGCATCCACTAACATGGTTTCAACTGACTAGGTTGTATGGTTGGGAAGGTACAGTTACCAGTAGTTTGCGAAATAGTGATGCTTATACATTGGCTCTATATACCAATTTTTTGATCTAGATTCTATCTCAGTAAAAAATATCACTATAGGAATTTGTACATAGGTTTAAGCCTATGAGATGCATTCTACTTTAAAATTTCATAATGATATGTGAAGGAATTTGGAAGAAATGAATGACACTATTTTGATCTACAGATCGCAATGAGCTTTCATACAATACACTGATATGGGAGATTCCCCATTTTGTCATAATTGATTATCATACCATGCAATGTTGAAGATAAGTAGTTCACTATCATCTAAGGGAGAATTCAATGTGTTAACAAGTTTTTGTGTTGCACGTTTGATGGAGTGTACATATGTTTGGATTTTTTATTTAACTCTAGTCGACCTAGTTATATATTAATGGTGAGATGTGATGTGGATGATAAAGGGATCTATCTTAGGTCCATGTTGATAGATTTTTTTTATTATTTAAGGTTTCTCTAATTAGGCTAACCTAATTAGTAAACATGGATATATATGCATATATTTAAGACATTTTAGTGGGTGTGTAGGAGAGAAGAGTGTGCATGTGTGAAAGATACATGAAGATAGAATTGAGAATGTGTATGTGCAAAATTGTATAGATGAGTAGTTAAGTGAGTTACTTATGTATTGTGCTTCACTGGTCCTGAACTCCTACATAGGGAAGGTACATTATTTATCAGTTCACACCTTTGATAGTGAGCTATATCATTTTTTATTTAATTCACAATGTGAGCCTTTCAAGGATAGTGAGTCTTGGAAATGAGCCCTTGTAATATTCTATATCCAAATATATTATATTGTGAGCTAATCCTTAATGTGGTTTTTCCCATTTTGGGTTTTCCATGTAAAAATACCAGTGTTCATGTGTGTTGATGTTTTTTCTTGATTCCATGTCTCCTTTTGTTGATTCAAACAAATTTGTGATAGTGCTTAGATGGATTTTATGTGAATGGTTTTATGGAATGTTGATTCACCCCCCTCTCAATATTCTGGATGTTTAATAACCTTCTAGAGAAAGGACATACAAATAAGGTCCAAGAAGGAAGCCCTGGTCAATGGAGTGAAACAAACTAAAATATTGGTACTAGTTTCCATCAATGGTGATGCAAGATGAGGAATCTGAAAAAAGCACGCTCACAGATTTAATGAAATTGAGAGAAAAACCCAAAGTAGACAGAATACAAAGAATGAAGGGCAAATCCATGCAGTTATAAACTTTAGGAAAGTTAATTTCTAAAAAAATGGCTTTATGGTGGGAGTTCCTTACACACTCCATACCTTTCCAAACAACAATGATGTTATCCAAAATGAATTTGGATTTAATAAACGGGCATGTGCAGGATCATGATGGGTATTTGTAGGGTATGTGGCCGATAACTTTTTTCTATCCACAATCGATGAAATGAAAAGGGTTTTTAAATGAGATTCTCAGTTTTTCACCAATATAAGTTATGTTTTACTTTGAATTTAATAAATAATTATTATTCATTTTCTATTTGAATTACGACTAAAGTCCTGATTGATAGGCTGATTGAAAAACATCTATAACTTTTAAACAGTATCACATTTTATGTTTCATATACTATAGGATTAAAAAAATAAAAATTGAATTTCATGAAGTTTTGACCAAGTTAAGGTGGTCAGACATACGAGTTTTTATATTTTTTAAAAGTTATAATAAAAAGTTCATAATTAATTATTTACTTGGAAAAAATTTACAAAAAAATATGCATCACATCCAGACATGAGTCCTCTACTTATGTCTAAAATATTATAAAAAAAGTATTATCATTTTATTGTGGTTAGGGTAGTCAGACACCTACTTCTTATTTTTCCTTGAAATTTAAGTACTACTACATTGAAATTTCAAATTTTCACCAAATAGATTTTTTAAAAAAACCTAGTAGTTTAGAAACTACATTCAATTTTCTACAGATTCTATTCTTACATATTTTTGAAATAATATAGATAACTTATTCAAATTTTTATGTCAAGTTGCCTAACTCTAATTTTTCTAATTTTTTTACCACTTAAGGGCCTGTTTTTTCCATGATGATTTTGCACATACCCAAACCTAGTTTTCTTTGAGCTAATGATTTGAGGGAGAAATGGTGAATTTTCATAGCAAGAGCTTTGGGTATGATTTTTTAGGAGATAATGAGTGTGATGGGATACAAGTTACAAATTTATTCAATATTTCTAGACTTACCTGTATGAATTTTATATTTCCTTTGTTCATAATATGGCCTAGGTATTTTGAATGAAAAGCCTCCAAATACTTTAAATATGCATATCTTCTCCCACATAGTCCCAAAGGGTTTTTAAAACTCACAACAGAAACCATCAACTCTCAGGGCTTTGTTATCAGCCATAGTGTTCATAGCTTCCTTGAGGTCTTCAATAGAGACAAATTGCTCACAAAAAGACCTTTGAGCAAAAAAAATCTTGTTAGGCATAACTCTAATACATTCTTGGAGAGCACTCACATTCTCAAGAGTGTAATCTTGGGAAATGAATTTTTTTTCATAATTCTTAAAAAAGGCTTGGAAGATGTTAGGTAAATAGATGTGCACATTGTTGCCTTCCTTGATTTGTTTGATTCCATGTGAAGTGTGTCAAGCTCTAAGAGAAAGGAAAAATTCCTTTGAGGCATGACCACTGGTTTTAAGCCAGTGAAGTTTAGCTTTGACTTGGGTACCTCTCACAACATAGCTATCAACAACTTTCTTTTGACGTCTTAGCTCCATAACTCTAACCTGCAAGGTTGAGAAGAAAGCGTTGGGATCTAAGGCTTTCATGGAATTTGGAGATCCAAGATGGTGGCTTTGTATGTATGCTTACAAAAAATGGCCATTTGATTCCCATAGATGCAAAGAAATCATGTAGTGCAGTTAATGTAATTATTCCACCAAGCAATCCAACCTAATGCATTAACGGATCTACACTTAAGGTTCCAATTTTTTTTTATGTGGGCCAACATGGGCCAATGGCTCAACAAGGAAGTATTTAAAAATAATTGAAGCTTACATGACTAAGGTAGACTCACTTACAAATAAATACTAAAATTAATGGGAAAGTGGTTTGATAAGGTCACATGTACCAATGAAAAAATTGGAAGAGGAGAATGGTTGGAAAAGGAAAATTAATATTGAGTAGAGATTAGCACATGATCAAGATGCTTAAAAATTATATCAAGCCTAGTCTAAAAGTTGCTCTAAGTATTCCATAAAGAAAGATAATGGTGATGACTAATATTAGGGTCGAAGAGACCCAATTTATTATGCATGTAAAATCATGCCTCCCTCTCACCAACTACCACCGAAAAAGAAAAGTACCTTATTTTTTGTACGCCACCTCAACCATATTAAAGTCACTGCATATAAAAAAAGTAACCACTAAAAGAGAATTGGCAATCCATCACCAAAGAAGAGATCTTTTAGTAGCATCATTGGAGGAATAAACATTAATAATCCCAAAAGAATGATTATCAATATTCAAAAGAATCCAAATTAGCTGATGTGTGGGATCAGACCCATGATCCACAACACAATCATGCCAACATGGTGATACTAGGGTGACAACCATACCACAACCAACAACATGAAAATTGGAGAACACCATACTTGTTGGCCAAATAACTCAGCATGCAATAAATAACAAAAAATAAGTAACTTTAACTTCTTGAAGATATAATACATTAATGTTAGCATGATTATGAAGAGTATCCCTAACAAAATAATTTCTAGATAGTTCTATAAGACTTTGAACATTCCAAGAGAGAAAATTCATGTATGGGGTTCAATCATTTCATTGAATTCTAGCTCTTCCAATTATGTAGAAAATATTGTGGCACTGACCCAATCTAGAGTGGAGGAGAGGATATTCTCCTTTTTTTGCAACAAAATCTCCTTCCTTGAGCTTCCTAGAAGGGCTACAAGATCTTGTAACAAGAGAAGGAAGGGTTGTTTGAGTTGTTAGCACAAACATTGGTTGAAGCATCATAGAGAGCCTTAGCCAAGCGAGTGCATCATTTATAGTATTATGCATGTCCTTCCCCTTGTTCAAGGAAGGGTTTGAAATTTCAGTTGAAGGCTTCAAAGCCTTAGTTGTTGACTCTTAAGGGTCATTAGACTTATTCTTCCAGCTTGTCACCATAGTCCAATTTTCTTCTATTTTGGAGGAAAAATATTTTATGGGATGATATTTCTCAAGTTATCATGCCAAGGACTTAAATCTAGGGGGCAACAAGAGGACAATATTTGATCTTGTGATCAACAAATTAACATCTAAAATAAGTATTCTACAAATTTAAATATAAAAACCCTCTAGGTGTGCCAAGAGTTTCTGATGTGACTATTTTATGGACTCTTTCAAGTCTTTAGAGAGATCTACTTCAGCATAGACTCACTTTTGAAGGAAAGCATGCTAAAACTAATCAAGTTCAATACAAATAACCTTCCCCAAGGAAGATGCTATATGGTGTCAAAAATGCAAACAAGGCAAGGGGAGGTTGAGAAACTCAAACCAAATGGGTGTTAGAAATCAATAGGTGAACAACAATAATAAAAGCTTAAAACAACTATAAATCAAATCCCACAGTGTTAACCATATCAAGTTTAAATTAGTTAAAACAATGAAATGCAACAATAGAAATTTTAACACATAACAAAGTGTTTTACATGGAGAAACCCTTGGGTAAACCAGCAAAACTGGTTTACAATTCTAGTGAGGAAGGAAATTTTCAAAAAATGCCCCCATGGTGAAAATTTTGGTTTTTGGGGGTTCGAACGAAATTTTGGTTCAAGTTTTGGTTCGCTTGAAACCCCTTCGAGTGCACCTTATTAAATGTTGGGTGCCACATATTTCATATTTCTTGGAATAAAAAATAAAGGCAAACTTTGTGGAAAGGGGGGTTCACTTGAACCTAGGTTCAAATGAACGCAAGTTCAAGGGTATATGTAGGATCATGATGGGCCAAAAAGTGGCAATATGATGGGTATGTGGCTAACAACTTTTTTTTACCCAAAATTGATGAAACAAAAAGGGTTTTTAAAGGAGATTTTCAGTGTTCCACCAATATAAATTATGCTTTACTTTGAATTTAATAAGTAATTATTATTCATTTTCTATTTGAATTATGACTAAAATCCTAATTGATGGGTTGATTGAAAAACATCTATAGCTTTCAAAAGGTATCACATTTTTGAATCTCAAACATGTGTCACATTCTATGCTTCACATACTATAGGAAAAAAATAAAATTGAATTTCATGAAGTTTTGACCAAGTTAAGGTGGTCGACATACAAGTTTTTATATTTTTAAAAGTTTTAATAAAAATTCATAATTAATTATTTACTTGGAAAAAGATTACAAAATAATATGCATCACATCGGGACATGATTCCTCTACTTATATCTAAAATATTTTTAAAAAAAATTATTATTTTATTTTGGTTAGGGTGGTTAGATGACACCTACTTATTTTTTCCCTGAAATTTAAGTACTATTGCATTAAAATTTCAAATTTTCACCAAATAGATTTTTTAAAACAAACCTAGTAGTTTAAAAACTACATTCAATTTGCTATAGATTCTATTCTTACATATTTTTGAAATAATATAGATAACTTATTCAAATTTTTATGTCAAGTTTCCTAACTCAATTTTTTTTGAATTTTTTTGCCACTTAAGGGTCTATTTTTTCCATGATGATCATGCACATATCCTCGAGTGAACCTCCAATGGGGGTTCACTCAAACCTAGGTTCATTCAAACCCCCCTTTTCCCCCTATTCTCCCCCTCTGGCACCAAATTTCTCTAGAATTTTTCCCTTCAAAGCTTGAGTTGGGGATGAAAATGGAGGAGAATTCACAGACCCAACTAGATGATGATAGTCCTCAAAATTAGTTATCCATCAAATATAATTTTAATATTTTTTTGTTTTATTATGTTTTTTTTTAGTTTGATTAAACATAGGTTTTTCACTAAAAATCAAGCTCTTTATTCTACACGTGGAAAAATAGCAGATTATCAAAATAAAATTTTGAAAAATATGTGTGGGCTAGGTATTGATGTCCTTGATCCAGTAAAAAAACAATTGAATTTTGATACATACAAAAAAGTTATGTTGTATACAGTTCGCCTATGTCAAAATTGTAATTAGATTGACTAGGAAACTTGATTAAGGAAAAAATATTTAGTAAAACACTATGAACCCAAATGAAATGGCTAGATATTGTAGTTACAAATTTAAATTCAAATAAATTAGAATTTTATCCTTCATGGAAAAAAGGTTATGTTGTATATGGTGAGCGTCACTCCTTTAAAATGTTATTTACTGAAAAAACTATTTTTCGGAGGAGATGGAAAAAGATGTACAATCTGATCAATTTTTTTTGAAAAAGATACATTTATAGTTGTGGACATGGAAATTGTCCTCCTTTGGACATAGTACAATCTGTGGTCTAATTTAGTCCTATTTTAGACACCCTTGCATCAATCACCCCTTAAAAAATGCATTTATAGGCACCTAAGACTCAATATATGGGACTTTAAGGCCTATTCCACTCATAAATCATGTGAGTCCCAACAAGAAACATTCAAATCATTCAAATTTCAAAAAACCCAAAACCCCTAGTGGGACTAAGTCCCCCATTTTCAGGGATTTTTCACTTTTTAGCAGGAAAATCTTTGACTTAATTTAAATTTACAATGGATGTTGTCATGTGAAGTTAAAATAATGAATAATTAGGTGTTTATGCCTATAAATATATGTGTTTAGGTCATTTTTCACAACATTACACTACTGAATTTGACTCCATTTTTTGATAGACGTTCATCAGTCGTTCGACAAATCTTTGTTGGAAAAGCGACGAAATTACGAAAATAGTTTTGTCGCTATTTTTTCGTCACACTTTCGATGACGCATTAAACGTTGAAATAACGACATAGATTCGTCAGTCGTCAGCATCATAAAATGGCTTGGATGTTTTTCGGAATATCAATGAAAAATTCATGTATCTACCAATGAATTACAACCAAAATGCAATTGCAATGGCTCTTTCGAAGTGTCGAAACAACACTAGAAGTTCATCGCCATTTCAACCCAATGGGCAAGTATTTATGATGAAGCCTTCATCATAGCTAAGCAACTTTGTCAAACCTTTTTTGTGATTCGTCGATGGATTTCTTCAAAATTGTGACAAAATGGGAAAGGAGTTACGACAAAGCCTTCATCGCAGCTAAGCAACTTCATCGAACCTTTTTCGTGATTCCTCGACAGAATTCGTCGAACTTGCGACGAAATGGGTAAGGAGTTACGATGAAGCCTTCATCACAGCTAAGCAACTTTGTTAGACCTTTTTCTGTGATTCATCTGTAGGCTTCATTGAAATTGTGATGAAATGGGCATGGAGTTACAACAAAGCCTTCCTCGTAGCTATAGCAACTTCGTTGGACTTTTTCAGTGATTTGTCGGTTGTTTTCAATGAAATTGCAACAAAAAAATACATTTTTTGAAAAAAAATATTCTTTGAAATGTACCATCGGTGAGAGATCAATCATCGACACAAGATTGAAAACTCACTCTGATAGTCCATGTCTTGCTAATGAATTCTATCGGCAAGACAAATCCAATGTCACACTGATCTGACCTCTTCGAGAGTTTTGAACATTGCTAGTTATCAACAAGACCCTCACCAATTAAAAAGGTGTCTAAGACCAACTAAACAAATGGAAACTATTAATTTTCTTATTTTGGTGTTCTTTAAAAAATATAATAGATACCATTCTCTTGTGTATAATGTACTTATATTCAGATTTGAATCTGAGACCAATTGTCATTGCACATTCCATTTTACTTGTACAGAGTATTCTATAAGAAATATATTGATAATTCCAAATGATTTATGGTGTTGTACAACTCTACCTATCATCACAGTTCTGTTGTTCCCCCTGAGAGAATCCTGCAAAGACAAGTTTACAATACCAAGTCAAATAATATGAAAAAGACTTACTTCCATACAAATTAAATAATTATTCTCACAATGGAAATTTTCTAATTACATCAACAATTCCATGAAAGGTTATCCATGCTTCATAAGAGATGACTGATCATACATATAGATTGCAAGATGCATAGAAAAAGCATTACACTTGAGAACAACCAAGGGCTAACAAGGGAAGGAGTTAAGAAACGTCTAGATTGAAGAGAAAATGTGTAGGGAAAATGTTGAGCAGTGTCAAGAGAACATAGATTGTAGAACATATTCTTGACCTAATCAAGCTCTTGAAAAACTTAAAAAATTTAAAATACTAACACATACATGAGACATGTAATGAACTTCCAATATTTGCTATCTTTTTCATTAATGCAGAGATAGCTAAAGGAGAAATAATTATAATTGTAACACTATTCATAGTCCGATAAATTATGTTTGTAATTTGTGTTTAATGGACCTCAGTTTTATCATTATACTACCCATCTAATACCATATTTTAATCCAGAGTTCAACTATCTCAGATCTAAAGAATCACCTTCAATTAACCATTTAAAGTAATATAAAATAAGGTAAGACTTTTACTTGAGAAAGATTGGGTACACTTGTAGGATTAAATTTCTCACAATCATTAGGATTTATAGGCACACAGACACAACCTACAACATATGAAGTAATGGATGACTACAAGTTAGTGAAATGGTCCTTAATATGTGACTGGTTTGCAAATTGATTGGTAGAAAATAAGGTTACAAATAGATCTACATGAAAAATTATGAGGACAATCTACTGTAATCATGAAAATAGATGAAAAGTGCAAAGGAAAGAGTCGATCTACATCTCTAGAGCCTAAAAAATAAACATGCAAGAAACACAACAAAAAGAACAAACTAGTATTTGGATGAATATAAAATGGTGCCTTCAGCAAGTGATTCATATGCTTTCACACCTGACACAGGACATTAAGAAGATTTTAGTCTTCCTCTGTGAGAGACCAATTGTCATTGCACATTCCATTTTACTTGCATAGAGTATTCTATAAGAAATATATTGATAATACCAAATGATTTATGGTGTTGTACAACTCTACCTATCATCACAGTTCTATTGTTCCCCACAAGAGAATCCTGCAAAGACAAGTGTACAATACCTAGTCAAATAATATGAAAAAGACTTACTTCCATAAAAATTAAATAATTATTCTCATAATGGCAATTGTCTAATTACAACAACAATTCCATGAAAGGTTATCCATGCTTCATAAGAGATGGCTGATCATACATACAGACTGCAAGATGCATAGAAAAAACATTATACTTGAGAACAACCAAGGGCTAATAAGGGAAGGAGTTAAGAAACGTCTGGATTGAAGAGAAAATGTGTAGGGAAAATGTTAAGCAGTGTCAAGAGAACAGAGCTTGTATAACATATTCTTGACCTAATCAAGCTCTTCAACAACTTAAACAAAATTAAAATACTAACACATACATGAGATATGTAATGAACTTTCAATATCTACTATCTTTTTCATTAATGCAGATGTAGGTAAACAAGAAATAATTATAATTGTAACACTATTCATAGTCCAGTAAATTATGTTCATAATTTGTGTTCAATGGACCTTAGTTTTATCATTATACTACCATCTAATACTATATTTTAATCTAGAGTTCAACTATCTCACATCTAAAGAAGCACCTTCAATTAACCATTTAAAGTACTATAAAATAAGGTAAGACTTTTACTTGAGAAAGATTGGGTACACTTGTAGGATTAAATTTCTCACAATTATCAGGATTTATTGGCACACAGACACAACATGCAACATATGAAGTAATGGATGACTACAAGTTAGTGAAATGGTCCTTAATATGTGACTAGTTTGCAAATTGATTGGTAGAAAATAAGGTTACAAACAGATCTACATGAAAAATTATGAGGACAGTCTACTGTAATCATCAAAATAGATGAAAAGTGCAAAGGAAAGAGTTGAGCTACATCTCAAGAGCCTAAAAAAAAACACATGCAAGAAACATAAAAAAAAGAACAAAATAGTTTTTGGATGAATACAAAATGGTGCCTTTAGCAAGTGATTCATATGCTTTCACACCTAACACAAGACATTAAGAAGATTTTAGTCTTCCTCTGTGAAATTAACTACTTATAGAATAAACCCAGAAACCAATATTATATACCTCCATGTCTAACCGAGGGTAGGTATAAGAGAAAAAAAAATATTCAATGCAATGCCAAAAAATATCAATATGTGTGTAGGTTTGTATTACTCAAAATATAATTTCACTACCTAAGGAAAAATACGAAAGTGATGTTTTAAATTTCAATCTTCACATAGGCTCCCTTATTCCTACACATGCATATAGAAGCATTATTATAGCTCTAAACTATTCAAATATTAAGGATTTAATTAGCTATAAGATAGAAAGTTGTTGTTTAGACATAGTCCATCATCTTTTACATATCTCTATTCACTCCTAGTGCTTCAGATAAATTTGTGTAAATGAGACAGAAATGTGAATCTTTTATGACAAAGAAAATTCTTAAAAGGAGGAGGGAGAGAGCAAAGGGTAGGGGGAAAGAGAACGCTTGAATGTATAGCAAAGTATAACATTTTGATCATTATAACAATGAAACGAATCTTAAGTTTGAAGCATTAATATCATTTACAATATTTATGATCAAGAATGAATGTAAGTAGAGAAACTTTTGCATACTTGTAGATGGTACAAAATTTCATGGTTAAGTTGAAGCCTCCCATCAACAACAAGATCCAATTATCCGTGCATCTATCTCAATCGAGCCTATAAACCCTTTAGAGCTGTCAATTTTTCCACTAACCTGTTATGCACAAAATTCAAATTTTAGAGTTATGTCACCACTAAAAATAGAAGAAACAGAGCTTTGAAACCAAATCCACACACAACACAATGTGGTATTCATACAAAGCCATACAAACAAACTAAACTTAGAACATTGGAATAGAAACAACTTCAAATTATGATGTAGAGCATAGATTCAAGGTATAAAGAATCATTTTTTTGCCACCATAGTGAAAATTTAGCACTTTCTTTCATCTTTTCATATTGGTTTGATGCTTCAAATGATGTATTTCTTATATTGAAAAGTGCATTACCTTATTGAGCTTCTTTTTGTTTTGAGAATAGTTTAATATTCTCTACTTAACAGGGCCAACCACGTGACGGTGGAAGCTCATTTAGCCCCTTCCCCCCCTCACAACACTCTCAATTCCCCATACCCAATCATATAACATTAATCATTCATTCATCCATTAATAACATATAACATTCATTCATTCATCCATTAATAATATATAACATTCATTCATTCATGCATTAATAACATATAACATTCATTCATCCATTAATAACATATAACATTCATTCATTAACATATAACATTCATTAATTAACATATTCACATTCATTCATTAACATATAATATTCATTCTTTCAGTTTTTACATATTATCAAAAATATGGTTGTCATGATATGATTACAATCACTTTTTTTTTGTTTCTTTTTTAAAGCTACAAAAATATGAAGTGGAGTATCATTTTCTAAATCAATATATGTCCCCCCTTTAGTTTTTCTACCCTCTACTCATGATCTTAATGTACGCCTAGTCATCTGCTCATGACGTGGATGTCGCTGCAAGCGGGGGTCCACTACAATAAGAAAGAAATGTTAAATTGATATGTTTTATTCTTATTGTTACAAGTATTTCATTAATTAAAATAACATTAGAGTGGTTCTCTTTACCTGACGGGTCCACATCATGTTGCTAAACTTTTTTTATAGACTAATGCTCAACATGTTGAACACCCTCTAAATCCTGATCTGCAGTTGAAACACGAAAGGTTACATTAATTAATACACCAATTGAAATTAAATATGTTTAAGAGAACATGAGTGGTCCTCTTTACCTGATGGGGACACATCATGTTCCTAATCTTCTCTATCCTGATCATTCTCAACATGTTGATCATGCTCTACATGCTCTAGAGTTGAAACACGAAAGGTTACATTAATTAATAAACCAATTGCAATTAAATATGTTTAAAAGAACTTTAGAGTGGTCCTCTTTACCTGATGGGGCCACATCATGTTCCTGATATTCTCTAGCCTGATCATGCTCAACATGTTGATCACGCTCTACATGCTCTAAAGTACCGGGATGCACACCATGACCATTTGCAGGTTGTGCTCCACCCTCAGCAAGTTGCATTCCAATGTCATGTGCAATATTATCATTGCTTGAATGTTTAAAACAAATAGGAATGTAATTACTTTATGGTGGAAACTAATATTGAAGAGATTGCACAAGTATTGAATTTTAAATAAACTTTATTGAGTTTATTTACTGCATGTTGAATGTAGTGGAAGGTTGTGTTTTCCCAGTCAAGACTCTTAGGCATTCAGCCACGGCTCCATAGCCTTGCTGGAAGGAAATCTTTAGGTCATTGTCTGTTGGAACTCTATTGAATTTAGAGCCCTACATTTTTGCATAAGATCATGAATTTTTCTTCTATGGTGTGATAAAACCAAAATTGTTTTCAATTTATTATTTGGATACTATATTTCATTTATTGATACTTACAATTTGTGCGGCTAATTTCGTATAAGCACCAGAGCCAAGTTTTTGTTGCCCATGTTTTTCTAGTCTTTCCTTTGTTTCCTTCGATGTGTCGAGAAGCCTATGAAAATTTTGAAATACATTAGATTATGTAAAAAGAAAGAGTAATCAATATATAATTACATTGTTGATAGTATCACATACCTTCCTTGGCTCGATGGTGTCTTTCCTTTTTTCTTTTCATCCTTCTCCTTTCCATCTGACACTAGGTCCTTCCACTCCCTCTCCAAAATCATGGGGGGATGCTCATACTTTTTGTTCTTCTCTAAATGTGACCTATATTGGTCCCTCACATACTTTAGGTAAGTTCCAGCTTTCTTAAGGACCTTAGTTCGGTTGAATGTTTTATCACCGAAGAGCACAACTAAACGGTTAATGAGATCATCTTTTAAATCTTGATTTTGGACATTCCACCATGTACGTATGGTGGTCCCAAAGAGATCCAATGTAATATCACTTAGATATTTATAAAAACCATCATTTCCTACAAAATGATCATGGGATCAATAGTCTAAAAAGAGCGATCAATAAGTAAATTTCAATTAGATTATATATAATAATAATTTAAAAAATTTAAAGTACCTAGGACCTTCTCTATCTTTATGGGAACAAAATCCTCGGTCACCACAAATGTGACCGGAAATGTTCTCGTACTAGTAATACGGGAAGATCCAGGAAATGCTGCTAAAATATCACTAGTACTAGTGGTCTCTGCATCCCCAGGTACATGTCTTGACGCATGTTCTGGCTTGTGTTCGCCGCCAAAGGGTGCACTAATGGATGCCTACATGGTATGTGTTGCTAAAATTTCAGATGAAAATATAGGCACAGATGATGGGGTCAGATGATGTGATGTATGTGCAGGAAGATTAGGATGGACACTTGTACCAACCCCTACTCCTTGGGTAGCACTTACAATACCCTGATCATGGCTAGGAGCATCATGAGGATGCAAAAAAAAATTTAAATACAACACATATTTTAGTTCATGACATAAAAGAGTACAAAATATAAAACCATGAATGAACTTATGTTATAATTAAAGACCTCATGAAATCTTACTTGCAATTTTTGTGATCTCTCATTCAATATTTTAACCCTCTCCTATCTCATCTATTTGAGGCACTATGAATAACAACTTAAGGATTTCTTCATTGCATTTTTTTTGGGTCTTCCTTATCATATCAAGAGGGCTTGTTGAATAAGCAATGTCATCATCAAGTAATATTGACTGCACCTCCCTATCAATTCTCTCGTCTACTGCTAGTGCCTTTCCTCAATCACTCGACTACAACAAGAATATTAAAAACATTATCAAAATTAACCCAATAAACTTATCAAAACAACATAATATTAAAACATTTTTCTCATATCTAATTTGTACAATTACAATGAGGTAAACCTGTCGGGTAGAAGCACATGAAGATAAATCGTGATCTGTGCTCTGGGCTGGAGCCTTCTCCATACAATCAATGTCCTGCTACGACAAAAAATAAACATAAAAAGACATTACCAAAATGAAACCAATAGAATTATGAAAAAAAAAATAGTATAAAATGGTATATTGGAGTTATTATTTTGATCCTTATCTTTTAGTTGTATATAAATTGTTGCTAGTGCATACCTATGCATACTTTGTGTATATTGAACCAGTTGCATCCAATCTTTGTAACTATAATAGGGTAAAACATACTCCATCAATTTAGTAACTTTTTCGTAACAGACCTTTATGTCATCCATGCAAAATAGGCTCAAACCATGTAATGACAATGGTGCTATGTGATATATCCTCTTGTTGACACAAAAATTAGTGTTTATTGGAGGAAGTTCCTTGGGTACCCATTATTTCCATAGATATTTGTACCTCAAGGGCACCTCAACATTGCCTATGCTCTCATCATCATAAGAACATGACCCCCCTTCAGCAAGAAAAAATTTCATGCGTTTACATAATTTTCTTCTAATCTTTTCACCTCTAGTTGATCTCCCTCTTTTAGACATACTACATGTCTCACTTTCCTCTTCTCTTCTTGAATTTCCCTCACTCAAGGAAGACAAATCTGACAAATACCTATTTGGTGGTACCTGCACTCATAAGGATGTTGGATGAATTTCTTTCATGGTGATGTGATCTTAAGGTGACATTATGATTAATCTATCATTTCATTGCTATAATTTCACAGGTTATACAGTAATCAAGTCTTGATAGATTGCAGTTATTGTTACTACCGTCCAAATGTGTCCATTACAAATCAAATCTACTTAACGTTTTAACTCCCAAACTTTCTAACAAGTGTTAAATATGACTATGGTCCACCAGTTACACAACCAAGGCCTCAAATGTATTCTCTAATTGTAATCAAAGGAATTTTTTTCTTCATTCAAGTAAATAAACTTGAAGGGAAACACCACCAAGTGGTTTATTGGACACCTACATGACTAAAAATAGCATCAAATTTACATTTAATTTCCATATGTCTAAGTGGTTAATGGGGAAGGAGTGTGTAC
Organism: Sequoia sempervirens; assembly: GCA_007258455.2. Taxonomy (NCBI): domain Eukaryota; kingdom Viridiplantae; phylum Streptophyta; class Pinopsida; order Cupressales; family Cupressaceae; genus Sequoia; species Sequoia sempervirens. Next base: position 462,120,922 of record VDFB02000015.1, on the reverse strand, counting down.
TAGGCCTGGGTAAGTCATCATAAGTTTATGCTTTGGCAATAATTTTTTTTTAAGTTATCTTAAATCTTCCTATGTCTAATTGCTAGGAAACTTTTGGTATGTTTTAAGGTAGGATGATTGATGAAAGTGTAGACACCTAAAAATGACCTAGGCCTGCGAGCACTATTTTACCACTTTTTGTCCTAGCATAATTATGACACTTTAATTATGTTCCTAACCCATCTTCAAATATTAATTAAATAATTCACAATTATTTAATTAATTCAGGGTCTTCTATTCTTCCTGATTATTAAATAAATAAATCATATTTATTTAATGCGTCACTAATTATCTAAAGTCAACTCATAATTAAATAAAGTTCTCATTTTATTTAATTAATCTTTGTCATTAATGTCCTCCTGATTATCAAATAAATATATTTTAATACATTTATTCAATATGTCACTAATTCCTAAATCCTCTCTTTTAATTAAATAGATTTACTAATTTATTTAGTTAATTAACCACTTCTTCTAAATTAAATAATTATTTTTAATTATTTAATTGTTGTATGTGACATTTCTTTATTTTTAAATAAAAATAATAATTTTAAAATGTATCACATAGTTAATTGATTCTTCTTTTAGTAATTAATTTCAAAAATCAATTACTCATTATCTCACAAAATCCATATTTTGAATTAATTTAATTCAAAATGGAAATATTCTTCTACAAATCATGTAATTTCTAAAATTACTGATTTTCTAAAATCCCATCTTCTTATCTTCTGATTTTTGCTAATTTCATCTCAACTGTCACATTTATTCTTGATTTAATTTATTTAATTAAATCTTATTCACACATTTGGGCATTTTTCCCTAACCCTAATTGAGAGTTTCCATTTTGAATCTTAACCATTGATTCTAGGGCATTTTCTCAATCTCTCATCTCATCCGTCCGTGCAAAATTGTATTTTCTATAAAATGACAATTTTGCTCTCATTTTAGGGATCTTGATCTTGAAGTTATTAAAAATTATTTTAGATTCCTTGTTTATTGTCATTTCTTGCATTCTAGCCATTAGTTTTTGAATATTTGCACTTAGATTTCATTTTCTATTTGCATAAATATTTTAAAATAAATCCTTCAAAGTCTTGTTTAGGTCTAGGAATATAGAGTTTTCTCCTCAAAATCTAAGGGCATCCATTATTACAACAACCTAGGAGGTATAATAGAATTTAGTCATGGAGGAGAGAAATGGGTGAGATTGTTCTAGTTTCATTCCCTTTCTTTTACATTTCTCCTTTGCATTCTATTGTGTTGTTTGGATAATATTGCATGCATGCGATACTAACTTATTCTATTTTGCAGAAATCATTCATTACATTAGTAAAAAACTGGAAAACAGGCATAATGGTGACACCAAAAAAAAAAAAAAATCAAAAAATGACAAAATTAGTAAAAAGAAATAAAAGCGTCCAATAGTGAAAACCTGGCAAACAGGCGCTTTGGATAAGTATCATGGTGAAAACCTGGCAAACAGGAACCATGCATATTTGATCGTTGCTAGATGCCATCTACTATTACTCTAATCAACCCTTATCCACTTTCCATAATCACAATGGCCTGACACTTTCATGTACGTCGTCATACATCCTGCCAATTATGGCCATGGTTAGCATTTGGTTGACATCACCCCTTGCATATCCTTTCCTTTTGCCTTATGTCTTCCTATCTCCATAACATTTGGCCTGGATAAACCCTGCTTTGTCTGGGGGAAAGACATTTATCATGTAACTGCAGTGGGTTTCGCACATGATCCAAAAAGTCCTAAAAAGAGTCCTAAAATTTTGAAAAAGTCCTTAAAAAATCCTAAAAATATATTAAGTCCTGAAAAAAGTCCAAAAAATTCAAAAAATGTCCTAAGAAAATACAAAAACATCCAAATCAATGTCAAAGTCAGTCACATCTTGTCAAGTTGGTCATGTCAATCAATCTGTTGTCCAAGTCTGAACTACGTTGTCTCTGTGCATTGGCTACATAGGTAAGATTCATCTTTGAATCCCTGAGACATTAGGTCAGTCCTTCTAGGTTTGTCAGAATAAAATCATGATTCAAACTTCTATCCTTTGGACAATGTCATTGGTCGTGTCGAACTACGAGGTCTCTGAGTGCATGACATAGGCAAGGCCATCAAGCAATGAGCCCCTGAGGCCGCACTAGGTCAGTCCATTAGGGTTCATGGCACAAATTTTTTTTTTTTCACACACGTCAAACTTTCTTCAAATCAAGTGAATCTTCAATCAATCTCAAAATAGGCAATCTATCAACAAGTTGTGTCATCAACTCTTTCAGTCAAATCAACATGTCAACAAGCACATGTAATCCAACTGTTATCACAACAATTCAAACAGAAATTTTTTTGGGTTCTTCAGATATGTCCTTCTAAAAAGCAACTCTCGTCATTTTCTTTGTGCTTTTGGATGTGTCCTTCCTAAAGCACTGTCAAAATCATCATCTGGCATTTTGCTGGATTCTCCTAACTCTGAGAATCAATCTCCTCGATATCAACGTCATTCAGGATGTGTCCTTCCTAAATCTGATATCCCTCAACATTTGGCAACCTTGACTTCATCAACTATGGCATCTCGACATTAAAACACTTGGAAAACCCTTGACAAAACTTTATCTATCTTTTTTATGGTTATTATGATATTAGTTCCTTCTGTCATAGGAGCCACGATATATCATGATGATCATCCTTGTCCATTATGATCACTGTACTAATAGTTTCTCAACGATGTCCTGACTTTAGGATTTAAAGAAGCAATGACTTAGCACGATGGTTTTCTTTTTTCTGTCTGTTTTGACTATCATGTGGCCAGTTTCTCAAGGATGTCCTAACACACTGGGATTTAGAGAAGCAACGATGTCTCATGATTAGTCTATTTGTTTTCTGGAAGTTGGACATGACAAAATGACTAGGGGTAACTAGGTTTCGTATGAGTCATGGTCATTTTCATCTGTGACTATTGAGCTATGTGATGATTTGACCTTGCACACTATTGATCTATGTCATATCATAGTGTTTGTCAATTATCATGTCATTTTCTCCCAATGATGATTAAAGAGCAACAACTAGACTAGCACTATAGCAAGATTTTGAAGGATTTGTTATTTTCTTTTGCACTAACATGCATCTTTTTCTCCGCACTAACATTCATCTTCGTCTTCTCTTCTCTCATTTTCTGATAATATCCTATGACATACACAAAAACAAAGTTGCATACATAATTTCATGAACATCACATATTCACATTTCACATTTGCATAAATCAAGCACCAAAATTCACATTGCATTTACATCCATTATAATAACCACCACATTACATTTACATCCATCATAATAAACATCATTTTTGCATTAACACATAGGAATCATAAACATCATTTGCATCAACATATAGGAATCATATACTCATACATTAGAAAATTGCATACATACATAATCACATCCATAATTGCATTCATAAGCATAAAAGCATAATATCCATACATCTCATAGTATCATAAAAGCATCACATAACATCTAAGTAAAGCATAAAGCACCATAACACATAACATCACATAGGCCACATCCAAAACTACATCGCATATATATAGTCTCAAAAAAAAAATGTCACAGGATAGAGTTACAATGATATCCCAAAACTGGAGCTCATGGGCTCGAATATCAAAACATATCAATGTCTACAACAAAGTCCTAAGAGGTGCCTCCTCCATCTCGAGGTGGTGAATCCCGAGGTGGTCATTAAGTGAATTAATTGGGACACCTTTCCAATTTTTTTGAGCTCGGGTCGAAATTCAAAAAAATTCCCAAGGGGGCATAGGCACTTTGTACCTTCGTTGGGGCATATTCTGCACTTGTTTTCTTTGCCACAATGGAATAAGCGGCATTATGACAAAGAGGGGAAAATGTAGACACCTAAAAATGACCTAGGTCTGCGAGCACTATTTTACCACTTTTTGTCCTAGCATAATTATGACACTTTAATTATGTTCCTAACCCATCTTCAACTATTAATTAAATAATTCACAATTATTTAATTAATTCAGGGTCTTCTGTTCTTCCTGATTATTAAATAAATAAATCATATTTATTTAATGTGTCACTAATTAAATAAAGTTCTCATTTTATTTAATTAATCTTTGTCATTAATGTCCTCCTGATTATCAAATAAATATATTTTAATACATTTATTCAATATGTCACTAATTCCTAAATCCTCTCTTTTAATAAAATAGATTTTTTAATTTATTTAATTAATTAACCACTTCTTCTAAATTAAATAATTATTTTTAATTATTTAATTGTTGTATGTGACACTTATTTATTTTTAAATAAAACCATTTATTTAAAAATGTCTCACATAGTTAACTGATTCTTCTTTTAGTAATTAATTTCAAAAATCAATTACTCATTATCTCACAAAATCCATATTTTGAATTAATTTAATTCAAAATGGAAATATTCTTCTACAAATCAAGTAATTTCTAAAATATCTAATTTTTTAAAATCCCATCTTCTTATCTTCTGATTTTTGCTAATTTCATCTTGACTGTCACATTTATTCTTGATTTAATTTATTTAATTAAATCTTATTCACACATTTGGGCATTTTTCCCTAACCCTAATTGAGAGTTGCCATTTTGAATCTTAACCATTGATTCTAGGGCATTTTCTCAATCTCTCATCTCATCCGTCTGTGCAAAATTGCATTTTCTATAAAATGACATTTTTGCTCTCATTTCAGGGATCTTGATCTTGAATTTCTTAAAAATTATTTTATATTGCTTATTTATTGTTATTTCTTGCATTCTAGCCATTAGTATTTGAATATTTTTACTTAGATTTCATTTTCTATTTGCATAAATATTTTAAAATAAATTCTTCAAAGTCTTGTTTAGGTCTAGGCATATAAAGTTTGCTCCTCAAAATCTAAGGGCATCCATTATTACAGCAACCTAGGAGGTATAATAGAAGTTAGTCATAGAGGAGAGAAATGGGTGAGATTGTTCTAGTTTCATTCCCTTTCTTTCACATTTCTCCTTTGCATTCTATTGTGTTGTTTGGATAATATTGCATGCATGTGATACTAACTTATTCTATTTTGCAAAAATCCTTCATTACAGAAAGAGCCCAAAGATTCTTTCTCCATGGTATCCAGGTACACATAGCAGTGGTCTTCTCTTATACAGTTGGACATGATTTAAAGAACTTAGCTAGGAATTATTCATTTAACCTAAGCTTTTCTCATAATGCCATCATTGGAAAAGTATGATCAAATTCTTCTATTATGAAGAATTAGTCTATGCCCCTCTAGTAATCAATATAAATGTTTGTAAGGATAAAATAACTAATTGCATCAGGTAGGAGAGAATCAACTTTGAGTTCTTCAAAGATTATATTCTTCTATTCATAATTTTTAAGGGTTGTGTGTGGAGCAGGTTATCACTACCAAGAAGGGAGGAGAGCTTTCCTTGTGTTCTTTTATAATTTTCATTATTCTTATTTATTTTACACTTACATTTACAAATACACATACATATGCATTTACTATTTTCATTTATTTCTCATGTAGTTTAATAGATTGATCGATTTCATATTATATGTGTTGAAGACTTTAGAATTTCAATTACATTAATTTATGGATATGTTGTATCTATAACACTACAAAATAATATGCTCTTTGCATTAACACTTGCATTTAGAAATACACATTTATATACATAGATATAGATTTCTTTAATGATATGTTGCATTTATTGTTCTAGGAGAGCATCCAATAATTGCATTTACATTTACATTTAAAAATACACATACATACATACATACACATATATATATATGTGTGTGTGTGTGTGTGTGTGTGTATCATTTATATTCAGTGTTTAGAAATAGCCCATTAGGTCTACACATGGATAAAAATTCATAAAATCAGATCTCCCATACATGTTTTGTTGAAACCTAGGCTTGAACCTCTCATTTCGCATGTTTTTCTTCACAAAACTATTGAGGACAACAACTATACCTTTTTTATTTTTCATCCTATGCCCTATTCATGCATCCTACAATTACAACAGTATCCATGGGGCCTCTTACACAAGCTACAATAATCACAAAAAGTGTAAGAGCCCCTTCATATCATGTTTCGACTATAAAACCCTCAAAAATAGGGTAACTCAGATTATGATTTGTTGGTGAGTTGTATGGAAAAAATCATTAGCACCAGCTCATTCTTGGAGTCTTTTGAAAGAGAAGTGAATCAGGTGGTAGTTAAGTACAAACCTTATAGTTTCAAGGTGAATGAGGTGATCAATTTTGATTGGCAAACTGATGAACAATACCAGAAATGGGTAAATGTATATTTAACTGAGGAAGAGTGAAAAGGAGTAGGCTACTAACGGTTGACAAATCAGTTGTTGGAGTTACAACAAATTCCAATTTTGTTTTTTGGTGTTAGTCTAGGTGCGGAATTCTTGAATATTTTGTTGCTGCATCAACCATTCTCAGCGGGCATGGTGAACAAGAAGATTCTTTGGGGAGATTGTTGTTGTAAAAAAATTTTGGAATATCACAAGGTGGTCCAATCTGGTGACGCGTGTACTTTCTCATCCAATGCTTGTTTGCTCCTTTTTCTATAAGAAGGATTTCAAGGCCAGAAGTACGGGTTAGCAAGTTAGATATTTTTGGTCAAGTCTAGATGAAGTTGCAGAGCAAATTGTAAAGTCTGATAGTTTTAGGGAAAATGAAATTTAGGTTTTGAATCATTATGTAGTAGGTTTTGAGTTCATGGGGATTTGATGTTTTATGACAGTACTGGCATTTGAATTGATATGATTAATTCAAACTCATGTCTCTCCATTGTACAAGCATATCTCAATTTTGAATAAAATGATCAAGGGTTATTTTGTTCATCTCACTGTTGTGGTGTGTATGATTCTTGTTTTAGGTTTAATTCAAGGAATTAATTAAAATTCTTGAATGGGACTGTAGGTGGATATGTTCTATATAAGGATTTGATAAGTAGTATTGGGTGAGAATACATATTGATGAGATTTTAAAGCAATGTTATCAAGGATCTTATATGTTATGTGTTAAATCTATCATAAACCCTTAGATGCTTATAAATTTGACTCCTCCAATGGGTATATGACACTGATCTAAGTTGTACTTATTCGTATGGTTCAGTATTTGTTTTCCTTTACCTAAAGCTTGCTACAAATTACAAATCAATGACTATCTTATACTGTGAAATGTTGTTGTAGTTATCTCATGCTCCAAATAGTTGATATTATTGATAAACAACCAATTCTATTTGGTATTATCCTATTATGTTGAGCTATTAAATGAGATTATCTGTTGTTTTTAATGTTGTTTATGATGATGGTGCAAAGGTTGTAAACGCATTAAGGGATCACCCTCCCAGGTCTTGCAGAGCCCAAACTGTAGGAGGTCTTTCAAATCCTCATCAGTTGGTCCACGTCCTTCGAGCTGCCCTTTAATGGAATTGGAAATTCCATAGGTAGATTAGAAGATCAACCTTCTTACTGTAAAAACAACCAACACCTTGCATATGTTTCTAGTGGAGGTATTAAAGTAGAATTGTATGCCTCTATTTCCATTCATTAGATCTACCTTAGCCTAGCATATACTTGGGCTAAGTCTACAATTGCTTCAGACACATGGGATCAAGGCTATGTGTGATGAAATCCTAGACCACAACCAGGATGTGGGTAGATTATGGGAGTTTTTCCAAGACCTAAGGCTGGTCAATAAAAATGTGAAAGACTAAGCTATTTTTTTTCTTATCTTATACCATTTTACGAGAATGCGGGTGCCAATGTATGAGAAGATCTTTGGAAACTAGTCATGAAAATTGAAGGTTAAAGAGAATGAGGGTGCCAAACTTACAGTACTCATTGCCCCTTGGTCATCAATTTTCTCTGAGTGCCCTCAACCTCTTCCTCGGCACTGGTATTGACCTTGTTTTCACTCCTCCAAACTCTTCCTCGGCACTGATATTGACCTTGTTTTCACTCCTCCAAACTCTTCATCGCCACTAGTATTGACCTTGTTTTAACTTCAAACTCTTCCTTGGCGTTGGTATTGACCTTGTTTTCACTCCTCCAAACTCTTCCTTGGTGCTGATATTGACCTTTTTTTCATTCCTCCAAACTCTTTGTTGGCGCTGGTATTGACCTTGTTTTAACTCCAAACTCTTCCTCGGCTCTGGCATTGACATTATTTTCACTACTCCAAACTCTTCCTCGGTGCTAGCATTGACCTTGTTTTCACTACTCCAAACTCTTCCTTAGTGCTGGTATTGACTTTTCACTTCTCCAATTTGACGAGCTACAACCTAGTTTCGTTACGTTTTACAGTATGTTAATTAAGTTGAAAATTTTGGTGCCATTTAGCTAGGTTTTAATATTCTACAATATAGTTAAGTATATATTAGCTATATTTTACATAATAAATAATATAATTATTTAACTTATTTTAATTATATATTATATTCTTTAACGAAATTATTAAATACATATAAAATTATTATAATTAATAATTAATAATAAGTATATTTTTATATAATACAAAATATAATTAATATAATAAATATTTAATATAATAGTAATATATATTAAAATGAGAGAGAGAAACTAAATTTTGATTGGTTGTTTCATGTCAACAATCCAAGGATGACATGTGTCCTTGGGGAGTTATGCTCAAGGTAGCATGCCATTTGATTAAAGATATGATAATTCTCCTCTAAGACCTCTCCAATGTACCCATTGCACACTTAAGGAGACAAAGATAAATATAGGGAAGAAAATATAGTTAGAGAGAGAGATAATGACAAACATACAAATAGAAAGGGAGACAAAGGAGATAGAGAGGGGTAGAGAGATAAAGAGGTAAGGATGAATAGATAGAGATATAGGGAGGGTGATTGATATATCTCTCCCTGCCACTCTCTATATCTCTATATGTCCCACTATCTATGTGACTCCCTCTTGCCCCCTCTATCTATTGAACTATCTCTCCCTCTCCCCCCACTCCCTCTCATTCACTCCATCTCTCCCTCCATCTCTCCTACTCTATATCTCTATCTCTATTTCTCTTTTTATCTCCCTCTCACTCCTTTCTCTATCTCTTTCTATCTATATCCCTTTCTCTCCCTCCCCATCTCTATCTCCCCCTCTCTATCTCTCACCATCTCTCCCTCCCTATCCCCCCTATCCATCGACTCTCTATCTCAACCTCTATTCCTTTCTCTTCCCATATATCTCCATCTCTCTTTCTCTCCCCATCTATCTCTATCTCCCCATATATAGTAGTGTTTTATTAAACTATAAGTAACACTTATCTTTCTAATGTCAAGCCTTTTTATAAAAATAGTTTTTTATTAAACTATAAGTAGATTATTGTCACCACTCCTCATTCAACATGAAACTCCAAATGTAGCAATTGTTTTGTTGCTTTTTTCAAGTTTCATTAACCAAGCTATTTACTAGGTTGAATAAAGTTGTGTTATGACCCTTCATCTCTTTAAAATAATTGGATAATATTAGCGAGATCGGGAAGGGGAGAAAACTAAACTCCTTCAAAATAGAGGTAGTTTTGGGTTTGTTGGTTTTCTTTGTATACTGTATACTTAGTTCCTCTGGGATAAATAAGTCACTTTAGATCATTTTCTTAGTTGTGTATCCTAACTAAGAGAGGGAGAGGGGGTAGGATATTGAAGATACTTGAGAGAGAGAGAGGGAGGGAGGGTTAAGGGTAGAGGGTAGATAGTTTAAGGGTGGAGGGGATATAGATAGAGGGAGTGAGTGAGAGAGAGAAAGACCTAAGAGGGAGAAGGGGTAGGAGGGTGAGACTTGAGATAGAGTGAGTGAGTGAGTGAGAGAGAGACCTTAGAGAGGGAGTGGTACTAGGAGGGAGAGACATGAGAGAGAGAGAGAGATAAAGGAAAGGAGGGTTAAGGGTTTAGGGTTTAGGGTTAAGGGGAGAGAGATAGAGGGAGTGAGTGAGTGAGTGAGAGACATAAGAGAGGGAGAGGGGATAGGATGGAGATACTTGAGAGAGAGGGAGGGAGTGGAAGAGAGATAAAGGGAGGGGGTTAAGGGTAGAGAGTAGATGGTTTAAGGGTTAAGGGTTTAGGGTTTCAGGTTAAAGGTAGAGGGAAGAGAGATAGAGGGAGTGAGTGAGTGAGAGAGAGACCTAAGTGGGGCTAGGAGGGAGAGACTTGAGATAGAGTGACTAAGTGAGTGAGAGAGAGAGAGAGAGACCTGAGAAAGGGAGTGGTACTAGGAGGGAGAGACTTGATAGAGAGAGAGGGAGGGAGTGGGAGAGAGATAGAGGGAGTGAGGGTAGATGGTTTAAGGGTTTAGGGTGGAGGGTGGAGGGGAGAGAGATAAAGGGAGTGAGTGAGTGAGAGAAAGACCTAAGAGAGGGAGAAGGGGTAGGAGGGAGAGACTTGAGATAGAGTGAGTGAGTGAGATGCCTTAGAGAGGGGGTGGTGCTAGGAGGGAGATACTTGAGAGAGAGAGAGAGAGATAAAGGAAGGGAGGGCTAAGGGTAGAGGGTAGAGGGTTTAAGGGTTTAGGGATTAGGGTTTAGGGTAGAGGGAAGAGAGATAGAGGGAGTGAGTGAGTGAGAGACCTAAGAGATGGAGATGGTGTAGGAGGGAGAGACTCAAGATAGAGTGATTGAGTGAGAGAGAGAGAGAGACTTGAGAGAGGGAGTGGTGCTAGGAGGGAGAGACTTGATAGAGAGAGATGGAGGGAGTGGGAGAGAGATAGAGAGTAGAGGGTTAAGGGTAGAGGGTAGAAGGTAGAGGGTTAAGAGTGGAGGGGAGGGAGAGTAAGAGTGAGTGAGTGAGAGAGAGACTTGAGAGATGGAGAGGGGGTAGGAGGGTGAGACTTGAGAGAGGAAAAGAGGGAGGAGTGGGAGAGAATAAGGGGTAGAGGGTTAAACATAGAGGGTAGAGGTTTAAGGGTTAGTTTTAGAGGTTTAGGGTAGAGGGGAGAGAGATAGAGGAAGTGAGAGAGAGAGAGACCTAAGAGAGGGAGAGGCGGTAGGAGGGAGAGACTTGAGAGAGAGAGAGGGTAGAGGTTTTAAGGGTTAATGGTTTAGGGTTTAGGGTTATGGGTAGTGATGGAACTTCAAAGTTTTCTTGGTCTCTTGTTCCCTCGTTAAAACAAATTATGTCATTTTTTGTCATTGTCCTAGTGATGTCCCCTTATTCCTTTAGGGGAGATGGCCCAGTAGTTGTGCAGGCTAACTTTCTCAGCATGTAGCAATTGACTGGAATATCGTAGAACCTTCATTTTTTTTTAAATGTAGACTGGTCTCTTATTTATCTATAGCTAAGGTTTGGAGGCACGATTCATCATGCAACTCACTACATTGGTAGATATTTTGAGAAGTGTCTAAAATTTTACTTTTTAAAGGTTCGACCAAAACTTAATCATGGAACCCACAATAGTTGAACCAAAAAAATATCATTTGTTGCTTGTAGAATATAATATTTTTATTTAAATTAAAATTAATATACAACCTAAGTGGACCAAATACTTATTGATAACCATATATCTTTGATATCTCTACCTTTATTATTCAACACATATGGACTAATAGTTGAACACAAAAAATCTATTTGTTATTATAAAAACAACACATAATTATTTAAAATACAACTTATATTGAACAAAAATGGACCAATAGTTGAACACTAAAACTTTTTGAAAATCCTTCACATTTAATGGGAAAATACATGTTATTTATTGTGCTCACCTTTTATATTTGTGATAGGACAAACTATTAATATAAAATTATCCAATGCTTGTACATTGCTACCCCAATTGTTGTACATGTATTAGAACAATATTTTTTTACTATGATAACAATACTTGTTTAAATGAGTGTCTTATTTTATTAAATGAGCATTTTATTTTTTAAATGATATACTTATAGTGGACTGTTGTGATATCTTATTTGAAAGAAAAAAATACTTATTTCACTTCTTAATGAATTTATTTATGTTTTTTTATTATAACATTTAGAGGTTCTCATGTGTTCAAGTATGGGTCCATTTTTTTATCAACATTTGGTTTTTTCTTTATTTACATTTGGACTATTTATTTACAATATATAGTATAAATATGTGGTAAGACTGGGTATTATCATCACGATTGAGTGCGCGATTATTGGATCCCACACGACTACTAGGCCCTCTCCCCTAATAAATGTTTTTATTTTGCAGAGGGACAAGTTTGCATGGTCGTAGATCAATCATTGTGTTATCTCAATTGTTCCCTACCATCCTGCGATGACCCCACCACACTATCTTTGTTGATCGCGATATCACGTGTGAGTGCCACATCTCTCATTTGGTGAAGCTGAAGGAATGATAAATACTTTGATGCATCTTTAATACATTATGCCACGGGTTACTAAAGCAATTATAAGATGCATGTGTTTTAAATCAACATAGATGTTATAATCTCGGTAGAAAGGTGCTCGACAGTTAATAACAAGGTTGGAAACTGTGTTGAACGAATAGGATTGCCGATGGTTGAGATCCACGGTTCCCCGCCATTGTGTGATCAAAAGTTGCAAGGTCTTTATTGATTGCGATATCACGGGTGGGCGCTACATGGATCTCCTCAGAAACTAGTAGTATGGTGGGGCAATGGCTACCTAGCCTACAAAAAGGCATCGGCATTTGCATGGCTTATGCCTACCACACTTTCGGTAAGGAGAGAGATAGAGGGAGTGAGTGAGTGATCCATTTACATATTATTCTTTTATTCTTCCTCAGTTAAATATTTAGTTACCCATTTACTGTTAGCAGAAATGACTCAAGAATTTAATAGAATGGATGATCAAATCATCCAGAAAATGTCTCATCCACCAGCATAGCCCACTCACGTGCTGCATGAATGGCTTCAATCATATTTGATGCAGATTTAAATTTTAGCCATCAATCCTTCAGTTAGATCAAATCATCGAATGACCGTCTTCATAACAAGCTGACACAATCGCCAATGTAGCAATAAGGGGCCCACCATACCATACATTGCTAAGGAGGTCCACATGGTTATTTCCCACAATATCGCAATCAATAAAGATCATGCAACTTTTGATCACGTGATGGCGGGAAACCATAGATCTTGAGCATTCATGATCTTGTTCCTTCAACATAGTCGCCAACCTTATTATTAATCGTCGAGCAGATTTTTTATCAAGATTATAATATATTCCCTGATTTAAAACATGTGCACCTCAAGAACACTTCAGTAACCCACCTTTTAATGTATTAAGGCTGGATTAATTTACCACAGTATTTCCTTCATTCCTTCAGCTTCATCAGATGAGACACATGGTGCCCACTCATGATATCGTGATCAATAAAAACCTTGCAACTTTCGATCACGCGATGGCAGGCAACTGTTAAGATCTAATAACAATTGATTGACAGTTAACCAAACTTATCACCTTCGGCCTCACCAGATAGGACATGTGGCACCTGCCCGTGATATCGTGATCAACCAAGGTGGTGTGGTGGGGTCCTCTTGGGATGGTGGGGAGCAACTAAGCTCAAATGATAGTTGATCAACAGTCGCGCGAACTTCATCCTTCTGCAAAACAAAACATTTATTAAAAGGGCAAGGGGACATCACTAGGTAGATGGTAAACAATGACATAAGTTGTTTTTAAATGATGAAACACGGGGCCAACCAAGACTTAGGAAAATAAAACCATGTAGAGGAAATAAAATATTAAAACAAAGGGACTCAGCCTAGATGGAACAATAGGACATAAGTCATTTTAAAAGCCCTCAAAAAGTAACATTGAAATAGATCCCAACCAAGGTGTAAAATAAACACAAGGGTTTTATATGAAAATAATGAAAAAACCACCAACCCAAGGAAAATTCTGACACCATGAAAGACTAGTAATACTAGGCAGGGTAGGAATGGAACATAAGGAGAAAAAATATAAAATTCCATCATAGGTGAGAGAGATAGAGGGAGTGAGTGAGAGAGACCTGAGAGAGGGAGAGGGGGTGGGAGGGAGAGTCTTGAGAGAGAGAGGGAGGGAGTGGGAGAGAGATAGAGGGTAGAGGATTTAAGGATTTAAGGGTTAAGGGTAGAGGGCTAATGGGTGAGGAGAGACTTAGGAGTGAGAGAGAGAGGGGAGGGAGGGAGTACAGGAGAGAGATAGAGGGTAGAGGGTTTAGATTTTAAAGGTTAAGGGTTTAAGGTTTAAGGTTAAGGGTAGAGGGGAGAGAGATAGAGAGAGTGAGTGAGAGAGAGAGAGACCTGAGAGAGGGAGAGGGGGTAGGAGGGAGACACTTGAGAGAGAGAGAGCATGTAGAGGGTAGAGGGCTTAAGGGTTTTGGGTTTAAGGGTAAAGGCTTTTGGGTTATGGGTAGAGGGGAGAGAGATAGAGGGATTCAGTGAGAGAGAGAGAGGGATGGAGTGAGAGAGAGATAGAGAGTACATAGAGGGTTAAGGGTATAGGGTAGAGGTTTTAATGGGTTAAGGGCCTAGGGTTTAGGGCTAGGGAGAGAGATAGAGGAGGAGTGAGTTAGAGAGAGACCTAAGAGAGGAGAGGGGTAGGATATTTAATATACTTGAGAGAGAGAGAGAGGGAGGGAGGGGAGAGAGATAGAGGGAGGGAGAGGGTAGATGGTTTAAGGGTTTAGGGTTAAGGGTGGTGGGGAGAGAGATAGAGGGAGTGAGTGAGAGAGAAAGACCTGAGAGAGGGAGAATGGGTAGGAGGGAGAGACTTGAGATAGAGGAGGAGTGAGTGAGTGAGAGAGAGACCCGAGAGAGGGAGTGGTGCTAGGAGGGGAGAGACTTGAGAGAGAGAGAGAGATAAAGGAAGGGAGGGTTAAGGTTTGAGAGATACCTAAGAGAGGGAGAGGGGATAGCATGGAGATACTTGAGAGAGAGAGAGAGGGAGGGAGTGGAAGAGAGATAGAGGTAGGGTAGTTAATGGTAGAGGGTAGATGGTTTAAGGGTTAAGGTTTTAGGGTTTTGGGGTAGAGGGAAGTGTTGGTTTTGTTTTACAATGTAACGAGGTTGGTCTTCTAATCTACCTATGTAATTTCCAATCCCATTCAAGGGAAACTCGAAGGATCTTGACCAATTGACAAGGACTTTAAAAAAGCCTCCTACACTTTGGGCTCTGCAAGACCTAGGAGGGTGATCCTTTAATGTGTTTACAACCTCTGCACCAATATAATAAACAACATTAACAATAATAGATAATCTCATTTAATAGCTCAACATAATAGGATAATATTGAATAGAATTGGCTATGGGTATGTGTAGGATCACCATGGGAAAAACAGGCCTGTAAGTGGCAAAAAATTCAAAAAAATCAGAGTTAGGTAAATTGACATAAAAATTTGAATAAGTTATTTATATTATTTCAAAAATATGTAAGAATAGAATTTGTAGCAAATTGAATGTAGTTTCTAAACTGCTAGGTTTGTTTAAAAAGAGAAAAAATATATTTGGTGGAAATTTGAAATTTCAATGCAGTAGTACTTAAATTTCAAGGAAAAAATAAGAAGTAGGTATCTGTCTGACCACCCTAACCACAATAAAATGATAAAAAAAAATTATAATATTTTAGATATAAGTAGAGGACTCATGTCCAGATGTGATGTATATTTTTTTGTAATTTTTTCCAAGTAAATAATTAATTATGAATTTTGTATTACAAATTTTAGAAAATATAAAAACTTGTATGTCTAACCACCTTAACTTGGTCAAAACATCATGAAATTCAAATTTTCTTTTTAATCCTATAGTATGCAAAGCATAGAATGTGATGCATATTTTGGATTCAAAAATGTGATACCATTTGAAATCTATAGATATTTTTGATTAGCCTATCAATTAGGACTTTAGTCATAATTTGAATAGAAAATGAATAATAATTACTTATAAAATTCAAAGTAAAGCATAATTTATATTGTGGAAAGCTGAGAATGTCCTTTAAAACCATTTTTCTTTCATCAATTTTGGGTTAAAAATTCATCAGCCACATACCCATCATATTGCCACTTTTGGCCCATCATGATCTTGCACATACCCCTATTCATCGACATTATCGATTTTTGGAGCATGAGATAACTACAACACAATCCCAAGATAAAATAGGTCATTGATTTTAATTTTTAGCAAGCTCTACGTAAAGACGAACAAATACTGAATCATACAACTTAGATCAGTGCCATATATCCATTGTGGGAGTCAAATTCATAAGTATTCAAGAGTTTACAATAGATTTAACACATAACATATACGATCCCTGATAACATTGCATTGCAATCTCATCAATATGTATTCTAACCCAATACTACTTATCAAATTGTTATACGTAATATATCCGCCTATAATCCCATTTAAGCATTTTAATTAATTTCCCTTGTCAACAAATGATAGGAAGAAGGGATTGGTTTTGATGTGAGAAACACCCTAGGGGAGGGATTAGTGTATAATTGTTCCAACATAGCCTGATGGAACACTAGATCTTTGCTCATGCTTGGGAAACCTTTCACCAAAAGATGCCATGAATGCACCTTACCCAAAGTATGCTTTAGGACCTCCATGCATACAAACACAAGGATTGTCATTTATCATCTTGTAGCAGTGGTACCTAAGATGATGGTACTACCCCTCCCTTGTACATTGCTCTCTTCTTAAAATTGGATACATCAGTCCTCCTTTTGATTTTTTCAAAAAGATATGAAATAATTTCTAAGCAATGCCTTTATTGGGTCAATGAGATCACCAAAAGTCTAGGACTTGTCAAATGAAGGTATATTATTGACACCTATCCCTTTTCTATTCACTTTTTAGGACGTAGTAATAATTGTCCAAAGAGAAAATGAGATAGTGGCAACAACCATTTATATTATTTATCTCACTGCAATCCATTTCATGGCTATAGTCATGTTGTCACCTAGTGTAGATTTATTTTTTCAAATTCATAGATAACATGAAGACAAACCTATAGCCTTTAATGGTACTACTCTTATTCACGACTATGCTCTGTTCCCTTGAAGCACCATGATTTATGATGGTTTTTATGTTGAATATCTTCATTAAAACACCCATGTGCAAGTATATACATTCACTATTATAGCCTATTATTGGAATGGATGATCAATGGTATGAAAAGGTAAAAATAAAACTGTGCTTTGCTTCCTTCACTACTTGTTGCTGATTGTTGATTCTTGTTAATATGCACTTGTACCATTGTAATGCTTGATGTCCTATATGAACCTGCATGGCTATCTTGTAGCATAACCTCATAGTTGTTTTTCATAGACACTTGTACTATGGCCTTGGCTTCCAAAATGAGACCTCTCCTAAATCATAACTACTTAATTGTCATTTGTAACTTTTTGTTTCTTGTATGCAATCATGATGACCAAAACCCCTTTATAAATAGATCATGGATCTTCTTAAGAAGATCGAAGGACATATCAACACAGTATGTTGCATCTTTTGAATATGTCCTTTCCTGTGTCTTATGTTACTAGTCTTTTATGGTATTGGAAAAATCCTAAAGTTGGGGTTTTTTCTTTGATTGAATCCCTCTATCTCTCTCCCCTCTACCCATAACCCTAAACCCTAAACTGTTAACTCTTAAACTCCAAACCCTTAAACCCTCTACCCTCTACCCCCCTTGTCTCTATCTCTATCTCTGTCTCTATCTCTCTTTCTCTCTCTCTTGTCTCTCCCTCCTATGCCCTCTCCCTCTCTTAGGTCTTTATCTATCTCTCACTCACTCCCTCTATGTGTCTCCCCTCTACCCTTAAACCCTAAACACTTAACCCTTAACCGTAAACCTTAAACCCTTAAACCTTAAACTCTAAACCCTTAAACCCTCTACCCTCTACATTTAACCTCTACCCCATATCTCTCTCCCACTTCCTCTTTCCCTCTCTCTCTCAATTCTCACCCTCCTACCCCTTCTCTCTCTCTTATCTCCCTCCCCCCTTAACACTCTACCTTCTACCCTCTACCCTCTACCCTCTCTCTCTCTCAAGTCTCTCCCTCCTACCCCATCTCTCTCGGTCTCTCTCTCTCACTCACTCTCTATACTCTCTCCACTCCCCTTAACCCTTAAACCCTTAACCCTTAAACTCTAAACCCTTAATATTAGGTGTGTATTAAAATATTATAAAAGTATAAATTTTTGGAGTTCTATTAGGAATTGAATGATAAATGATGATGAATGGGAAAATCTAAGGCACTTTAATATTTTCAACTAAAAAGTTAGAGTTCAATTGGGATTAGTGTTCACTTAGGGTTAGGTTTAGGGTTCAATTAATGTTCAATTTGGGTTAGGATAGAGGATGAGGTTGGGGTTTAATTAAGGTTATGAATTCAATAAGAGTTCAAATAGGGTCAAGGTTAAGGTTAGGGTTGGGGTTAAGGTTCAATTAGGATAAGAATTAGTGTTAGGGTTAGGATTAGAGTTCAAAGCTGAATTAATGGAGCAATTTAAGAACATCACTCCTGAAGAGGGAAGAAGACTGGTGAGTCAGGCTGGTGTGTTGATTCTGCCTAAATGGGACATTGTATATTTTGTAGCATTTAATGCTATTTTAAAGTCCAAGCATCCTTTGCAAGACTCTAAAGAAGAAGTCAAGGCAGCATTGCAAGATTCTGCCTTCAGTGAGGAATATGAAACTTTGGCAATTTGGGCATTGGCCCCTCTAGGAAGAAAGCCAAATGTTATAGATATTAATCCAAATTTCATAGGAGGATTAATAATAAAGATAGCTTCAGAGACCTCAACCACTAAGCCCACTAATTTGACTGTGAATGTGGCCAAATTGGCCCAAAATATTGTTGAAAGGGAAGAGGTTGAAAATAAGAGTCTAATGGAGAAGTATAACCTTTTGATTGAGGAATACAACAAGATGCAATAGAGGAATGTTGAGTTGCATATTGAGGTGGAAAGGTTTAGGTATAAATAGATTGGGGAGACATCAAGTGCTCTTGGGAACAGTACATTACCTTCCATAGCAGGTTCAATGCCTCTTGCTTCTCCAATTGTTTCCACACCAAGGTCTCCCAGTTAGAATCTTTCTCTCACCCCTCCTTTAGAAAAAATTGATGAAGAAACATAGTGCTTTGTTGATCCTACAAAGAATCATCTCTTGCAAAGAATTGATGAATTTCAGACATCATTGAAGGTAAGTGAGCAGGGATCTCTTTCAAAGAAAAAGGAAATTGTTACTACTGTCTTGAGGCATTTAAATGAAAAGGTTGATAGTAAATTGCTATCTATAAATTCTTTATATTCTTTTTTGTTAGATCCAATAAAGAATATTGATAGGGATCAGGAGGTAGTGATACCATTGATTGAAAATTGGATCCCTAGGGCGAGTGATTTGGAAGTCATGTATAAGGCTTCAAGGTTTGATACAAATAATAGGCCCCAATCATTAAAGCCTACTCAAGTGTTGGTTAAATCATTGCAAGGTTTTCAAACCTTACTAGATGATTTAAGTAGGAAGATCAAGGAATTGGTGAAGAATTTTAATGATTGGGGTCACACATTGTTACTTGATATAATTGATGAGCAGGGGAAAATCAGGTCACTCCAGCAGTGGTAGGATCAAGCAAGTGAAGTCATCAATGATCAAATTAAATTAATTTGTGATGGGTCAGATTATGACTTGTTGGTGAGCTGTATGGATAAAATCATTAGTACCTGCTCATTTTTGGAAGCTTTTGAAAAAGATGCAAATCAGGTAGCGGTAAAATACACACCTTATAATACCAAGGTGAATGAGGTGATTAATTTTGACTAGCCGACTGGTGAAGAATAGAAAAAATGGGTAACTAAATATTTGACTAAGGAAGAGTAAAAGGAATGGACTACTAATAGGTGGGTGATCCCACAATAGTGGTTTACAATTTTTGGCCAAACTGGACACTGAAATTTTTATTTTTAACTAAATATTCACATTCGAGCACCTATAGCGGCTAAATCGTGAGGAATTTGAAGATGATACAAACTAGAGTCTCATCACATTTTGTCTTTAGATTCTAAAAATATTTTTTTCAAAATTTTTGGAATCAAATTGTACTTTTTTTTCTATCTCCCACAAAAACTAGTTTTTTTCAAAAATAACATTTTTAAAAAGTGACGCACACCATATAACACATAACTTTTTTTGCATGAAGGATAAAATTCTAATTCTTTCGAATTTAGATTTGTAACTCCAATATCTAGTGCTTCCACTTGGTTAGATAGTTTTTTATTGAATATTATTTCTTTAATCATGTTTCGAAGTCAAACCACTGACAATTCAGACATAGCGCGACCGTATAACACAATTTTTTTTGTATATATCAAAATTCAATTTATTTTTTGTTGGATCAAGGACTTTAATATCTGGTGCACTCATATTTTTTAACTTTTTTTTATAATATGTTATTTTTCCACATGTGTAGAATAGAGACCTTCATTTTTGACAAAAAACCTATGTTTAATAAAACTAAAAAAACAAATACATAATAAAACCAAAACATATTAAAATTATATTCATTGGATAACTCATTTCAAGGACTACCTGAATCCAGTTGGGCTTGTGAAGACTCCCCAATTTTCATCCTCAACCTGAGCTTCAAAGCGTTAAAAATTAGGTTTTTTTGTGTGAACAAAGTCAAAAATTAGGGAAAAGGGAGGTTTGCTAGAACCAGGGGGGTTCTAGCGAACCCCCAGGGGTTTTAGTGAACCAGGGTTCATTCGAACCCCCTCAATATTCATTTTTCCTTTTGTTTTTTGGGTGGGAAATGTGTGCCCCGTAATTAATGGGTTCGGTCGAACCACTTTATAGTTTGATCAAACTTACAGGTTCATTCGAACCCCTAAAACCAATTTTTTTTCCATGAGGCCATTTTTTCTCAGTTTTCCTTCCTCCATCAAATTGTAAACCACTATTGTGGCTTCACCCAGGTGGTAAATTGGATGTTGCAGTTACAATGGTTTCCAATTTTTCTTTGATGGAATTCTTGGTGTGGGTTTCTTGTGGTTTTTTGTTGTTGCATCAACTTTTCTTAGCTGACAAGATGAACAAGAATATTCTCCAAGGTGATGGTTGTTGTAACAATTTTTGGAATATCACTAGGTGTGCCAACTAGTTGGTGACATGTGTACTTTATGGCCCGATGCTTGTTTGCTCCTTCATTTTCTATAAGAAGGATTTCAAGGCCAGAAGTACGAGTTAGCAAGTTAGATAATTTTTGGTCGAGTCTAGGTGAAGTTGCAGAGAAAATTGTAAAGTCTGATGGTTTTAGAGAGAAATACAATTTAGGTTTTGAGTTATTCTATAATTAGTTTTGAATTTATGTGGATTTAATGTTGTATAACAGTACTAGCATTTGAGTTGAAATGATAAATTCAAACTCATGTCTCTCCACTGTACATGCATATCCAAATTTTGAATAAGATGACTAAGGGTTGTTTCATTCATCTCACTGTTGTGGTGTGTATAATCCTTATTTTATCTTTAATTAAAGGAATTAATTAAAATACTTGAATGGGATTATAGATGGATATGTTCTATATAAGGATTTGATAAGTAGTATTGGGTGAGAATGTATATTGATGAAATTGTAATGCAATATTGTTAGGGATCTTATAAGTTATATGTTATGTATTAAATTTGTCATAAACCTTTAGATGCTTATGAATTTGACTCCTGCAATGGATATATGGCACTTCAATCTAAGTTGTACTTATTTTTTTATTTCAATAATTGTTTGTCTTTGCCTAGAGCTTGCTACAAATTGAAAATTAATGACTATATTTTACCATGGATTGTGTTGTAGTTATCTCATGCTTCACATGGTTGATATTATCGGTGAACAACAAATTTTATTCAATATTATCCTATTTTGTTGAGCTATTCAATGGGATTACTTGTTATGTGTTAGTGTTGTTTATGATATTGGTGCAGAGGTTGTAAACACATTAAGGGATCACCCTCCCGGGTCTTGTAGAGCCCAAAGTGTAGGATGCTTTTTAAAGTGCTCGTCAGTTGGTCCAGGTCCTTCGAGCTGCCCTTGATTGGAATTGGCAATCCCATAGGTAGATTAGAAGACCAACCTAGTTACAGTGTAAAAAAACCAACACCCTCTACCTCTTACCCTAAACCCTAAACCATTAACCCTTAAACTCTAAACCCTTAAACCCTCTACCCTCTATCTCTCTCCCACTCTAAACTCTAAACTCTAAACCTTTCCTTGTATTCTTTTATAATTTTCATTATTTTTAGTTATTTTACACTTACATTTATAAATACACATACATATACATTTATTGTTTTCATTTATTTCTCATGTAGTTTAATAGTTTGATTGATTTCATATTATATGTGTTGAAGACTTTAGAATTTAAATTACATTAATTCATGGATATGTTGTATCTATAACACTACAAAACCATATGCTCTTTGCATTTACACTTGCATTTATAAATACATATTTATATACATAGATATAGATTTATTTAATGATATGTTGCATTTATTGTTCTAAGAGAGCATCCAGTAATTGCATTTACATTTACATTTAAAAATGAATATACATACATACATACATACATATGTGTGTGTGTGTGTATCATTTATATTCAGTGTTCAAAAACAACCCATTAGTTCTACACATGGATAAAAATTCATAAAATCATATCTCTCATACATGTTTTGTTGAAACCTAGGCTTGAACCTCTCATTTCACATGCTTTTCTTCACAAAACTCTTGAGGATAACAACTATACCTTCTTTATTTCTCCTCCTACACCCTAACCATGCATCCTACAATTACAATAGTATCCATGGGGCCTCTTAAACAAGCTAAAGTAATCACAAAAAGTGTGAGAGCCCCTTTATATCATGTTTGGACTACAAAACCCTAAAAAATAGGGTAATTGGGTTGTATGCAAAGAAATGAAGCTTTCTAACTCAAATCAATGCCTTAAGCCCTCAAATTGGATTCAAATCAAAGCTAACACATATCTTCATGACCTGAAATTGATTTCAAATCAAAATATGGCTGCATGTGACCGTACAATGCTGCATAATAGAAAAAATACAAAAATTTTAAAGAAAAACATAGATTTTTGAATGTCAAGAGCTTTTATTTTAAATCCTCAACCATCAACAACCATTACAATGATCACTTTATTCCTTTTAAATTCCTTTACATGTCAACCACTGAAAAACCACCTCTACAACTAACTTTTTAATCTTTTATGATCACATGAAACATAAAACACACTAATTTCAAGGTTGTGAACATCACTATTGAAATGTTTTAATTTTTTGACCTTTCAAACATTAAAAAGTACATCATTAAATTAATTATTTAATGGGATAAAAATTAAAAACATCATGAATTAATTATGTAACCACATAATTCAAGTATAATTCTATTAAGAAATTAATATCAAATAGATAATATAATCGCATAACTCATACATTTCAATGCCATTGATCTTCTTCTTCATCCAACTCTTTGTCTATATCATCTGATCCAGATTCAACATTGTAAGGATTGGTCATATCATCATCATCATCAATATTAGTTTCGATAATGTCATCATCCACTCAGATATCATCTTCATGAACATTAATTTCTACATCATCATGATCTAGTTCCTCCTCTTCAACATCTTCATCAGGGACACTATCAACTAACTGTTGATGCTAATCATCATCTACATCATCTTCTAGTTCTTTGGTATCTTCTTCTTCCACCACATTATAATTTACCGGCCTTACTCTTGGATCATGTCTAACAACAAATGACCAACCCAGTTTATGTGGAACCTCTGAGTAAAATACCTACTCACATTGGCTTGAAAGAACATCGGGCTCATTTCTAGCTCGCTCAATCAACCTTTTATTAACCATGGTAAATCCATTATCATGTTCAATAACAGTTCTCTCAGGATCATTTTCATTCAATTGTAGCCTGTACCATAGGATGACGAATAAAATTAATCTGAAGGACTTAAAGTCACACTCAAGTATATCATCCAAAATCGCATAGTATTGATTTTCTGAGACTTCTAGAGGTATGTCGCTTCTAGATGAAACATTAGTCACTTGAAAGACTATAGTTATACCATAATCATAAGTTTTTTTCGTGTCATCCAAAATTTTGATTCAAAATATACAACCATTGCACCACATAGCCTTGTGGTGTTTCACCTACAATATGTCAAACATGTAAAAATTATTGCAATATCATCAGTTGATAAACATATTTATTCTTGGTCGAATGTATGCAAAAAAAACAATCTAAACATATATATACATCAATATAATTGAAAACAATTAAATAATATGGGTGATTAATATATTTATAGGTACCTGTTTATCTCTTAAACCATATGCTAGATCAATTTCCCTTTGTGTAACATTGAAATCTCCATTACAATGAGCTTCTTTAACCAATGAAGCCACACCTTCCCATGTTAATGTACGACTAGATTGTTGACATTGTTCAATCCATACCATCATCCAATCAAGATTTTTTGTGACGTACAAATGCAGTGCATCCCACTCGCAACCAACTATATCAAAAAACTTTGAAATTTACAAACAACGTATAATTAGTTAAATACCATAGTATACGACCTTAATTTATAATTGATGTATATTGAAGATTAAAAATTAAATAAGTACAATATACATAAAAACCATATGTAAAATTTATTCCAATTAATCTCCATGACCATCTTATAATTACCTCTCACTTTCCTCAATCTACATTTCCCCATTAGGTACTCCCCTTTGAATTTGTTAATGGAGTTGGGATCCCAAATGTGATCTACATGGATCTTTGTTGCAAACTTAGGAAGATATTCACTAATGTATACCATGGTTTGGTATACCATATATCTCTCCACCATAGAACCCTCAAGATGTGCTCTTTGTCTAACCAAAGCCCTCAAAAATTTCAAGTGCCTCTCAACCATCCACATTGACCTTGTGTGTACAGGTCCACACAATTCAATCTCCTCAACTTAGTGTATGAGGTAGTGTTCTTTTGCATTGAAAAATGTCGAAGGTAGACACTTTTGCATTTCACACATTAGACGAGGATTTTTTCTCTTCCAATAATTTATATCTTCTTTATGGATTTCCTTAGATGACATCCATCTACAAGTGATTCAAGGCACAAATATATTAATGAGATTTAACAAAAATATACAGTATATTACATTACAAGTGAAAAAAATGGCAATTATAAGATGTATACAACGAATTGAACAAATATCACCTCTTACCTCATGTATTTTCCAAGATCATATATAACTTGCTTGACATTATTGTCAAAGTTGTCTGGGAGAGATAGAGATAGAACGTACTGCAACAATTATAAAATTATCTTTTTATTATTTTTCCAAAAGTAGTAAACACAATACACTAAAAAGTACATGCATTATACAAGTGTATATAATATGCTAGAATAATTACATTAATGAAGGTATACCAAAAATGTGTTTTCATCCCTGACCCAAATTCACCTTTCTTTGTTATTATATTGTTTATGCTCTTAGCAAATCCTATGGGAAATCAAATTTTTTGTATAACTTCTTTTATAGTATTGCTTTGCTGCTATGTTAATAACCAAGGAAGGGAACTTATATTAATTTGGTCTCCATCGCTATTTAATTGAATGACATTTTTCATTGCATGATTGGCTTCCTGAATGTCACTACAAATTTTGACATTTTTTTCTTTGTCATGCCTTCCATCCAATAATTTCCATAATTTTTTTGTTATATTCTTTTTGATATGCATTGTATCAAACAAATGCACAATTTGTAGTTGCTCATAGTAGAGCAACCTACTAAATTGTCTAGGATAACTTTTCAGTCCCTGTGGAGGTCAACCATTAATTCCTTGACGACCTTCATGAAGCATATAAGTTAAACAAATTAACAACAACAATCATTGTCAATTACAACATGAGTAAACACAACACAATATAAAAATATAAATTCAAAACATATCATATATGATAGATAAACAATTTGATCCGATGTATAACCTTGATGATTAATTCTATTATATTCCAACTTCCATATGCGAGGTGTCATTCTTTGTGGTTTTGATGTAGTCTCCTCTTCCCATTGAAAATATGTTTTCCAATAGTTCAATACTTATGATTTCTATGGAGGAAGTGCCTATACTCATAAAACACCTACTTTCCTAAATTTTTTGAATGACGGGATTTCATCTTTGGACCACAAATTGGACATGCAAATTTTTCCTTTGTTTGAAGACCTGCAAGATCATTTATAATTGGATTAAATATGTCAATTTTTAAAACTATATATAATGAATAGATTATCTTAAAAGCATGCATGATATCTACTTCATAAAATTAAATATTGTTAAAGTGCAGTCGAACGTTATAACATACCACAAAAATGTGTTAGCCCTGGGGCATCATGAATTGTCCATACAAGCATTGTATAGAATTGAAATTGTCTTTGTCATATTGGTCTAGAGATGTCATACATAGTTACACCATTCCATAACTTTAGTAACTCGTCAATAAGAGGCTTGATATATACATTCATATCTTTAACTTGGTACTTACCTAGTTGAATGAACATAAACATTACATAATTATTATAACCATTTTACTGCAATATATATAAATTAATGTACATGACTATTGAATGAAAAAAATATTAGTCATTATGCAACAAATAAGACAAATGAGATGCTACTACGTTAAAGAAAATTGATGTAAACAAATACCTAGAACAATCATTGACAACATTATGTGCTCCCTCTTTATTGGCATCCATGGAGGAATTTTAAATTGTTAATAACAAAAATAGGCCACACCGAGTAAATAGATCTCAGCTCTCCAAATGGATTGACACCGTCCACTCCCAATGAAAGCCTGAGATTACAAGGTTCTTCTTTAAAGTGTGGTCATTTTTCCTCCATGTCCCTAAATGTAGAACCATTCGCAGGAATTTGAAGAATGTCATCTCAACTTCTATTCTATGCATGGTAATCCATAAATTGTGCTAAGCTTTCACACCTAAATAATCGTTGCATATGTGGAATAATGGGAATACAACCAAGAACCTTGTGAGGCACCTTTTTTGTTAGTTGATATGTTCGATATCAACTAATATGAAATTATGGGCATTCTATTGAAAATTCCTATTTTTTATGATATATAATATGATCATTGGGACATGCATCTATTGCTTGATACTCCATTCTGATATCTTTCATAATTCCAAATAAATCTTGGTATGAGCGAGGTAAAATATTTGATGGTGGTAACAAAAATTCACCAATCAATCTACAACAAAAAATAATTTGTTAATATAAAGAATATTAATGGTACATATTTCATCCTTTATTTACTAGTGTTGAACTAACAACAATTAAAATAGATGAAAAAAGATGACATCTATGACATACCTTAACATCTGTGAGATTGCTATGTTTGATAAACCATTCATAACCTTCAAGTTCAATAACAGCAATACAGCAGAGAGAAGAGTTGTTTGGGAGCCTTCATAAAGGGGCTCATATGCCTTCTCAAGTATAGGTAAATCATGAACATCATCAAAGTCATCTCGATCATCATGATCAGCTCTACCACTAAATGTGTCATGGATCAATTTATTTGTACCATCATCTTCAACTATTTTTTCTAGTGCATGATCATCTTCTTCCATAGGATCATTAACTTCAACTTTGATATTCATAGCTCCATGTTCGTCTGCTTACAAAACCACATTCTCTGGGCCGTGATAATCCATATCATATGCCCTAGGGAACCCCACCTTTATAATAATGATAGACACAAATAAACCATGATCATGATCAAGTGATTATATATATATATAAAATGTTAAAATGATCTAAAAATTTATAAATTCAATCAATATAAACACATATAATGAACAACTTACCAATGGATGATAATCATGCCCCCCTTCAACGTGGCCATGCTGCCAACAATGTTTCTCAGCTGTTGTGATTAAAATTCATCTCGTCTTTAAGCCCTTGCAATTATTGCAAGGACAATAACATTTCCCATCACCCTTTCTTTTCAATCTAGCCCACAATCTCTCAAGTGTATCTTCATTTTGTTCTGGACTAATATTATTTGACATGATTTTTCTTTACCAAGCTTGACTATTTAGATCTTCAAAAAATATCAAAATCACACTTCAATAATTTTTATTCATAGACAGGTAAAAAAATCTAATAATTATGATACTTTACACCAAAAAAATTTGGCATGCAACCACCCCTGTAAAGAGAAGATAGTCTTAAGTTAATGACTCTAAAAAACACTTTAAAATGTTGATTCCAAAACTTATTAAATTCTAATTTTACTATGATTTCCAACCACCAAGACTCCTAAAATTATAATATTGAACTTGATCACAAACTTCCTACAATGATGGAGGTAGTGAGCTAGTAAGAGCAAGTGACCCATTCCTAAGTAGCAACAAGTCAGAATCATCATTGCTAATGTCAATACAGATATATCCTTTTAGTTAAAGATGCAATATGTCACTTCTTATGATGAGCTTATCCCTAGGGCCCTCAACATTGAGAGAGCCCTAATCGCACAAGGAAGCACACACTAGTAGAATTTAGAAAATAAATGACTAGGTGACTAAAAATTTTAGTCACAACAACTAAAAATGACTAAATTCTACTCATTTTTTGCAACTCAGCTATAAATGAGTAAATAAATTACTAGTTTGGTCATTGATTAAAAATTATTTAGTCACACAAATAAAAATGACTAAATAGTTATTCATTTATTTAGTCACAATCCATTTGAATAAATCATTCAAGGAATCAAGAATATATCCCACCAAAATACTCTAAAACTTTAATAAACATACCCTAAAATTTTTGTCAAAATTTTATTTTCAGGCGTAGCCCACCAGAATGGAGTTTTCATTTTAATATACTCTAAAACCTTCGTCAAAACATTATTTTCAAGCATAGACCGCCAAAATGGAGAAGTGTTTCTGTAAAGAATGATAGAGAATGGTGAGGAGATGTGCGTGAAAGGAGGCATAGGATTCATTGATGCTTATCTCATTCTTGCTCTGCTCAACAAATTTTACATTGTTCCTACTACTATTTGTAATCTAGATATTTACCTGACATATATTTGCATAATCTCAAATTCCTTCAGAGGCTTTTGAAGTATTAATGTATCCTATATATGGTTTAGAATGATTTATTTTAATTAAAATAAATAAATAAATGATGTACTTCCCTATAATTAGATAATGTGGAGATCTCCTAAATCTGCCCCAACACACTATCCTCTTTGGCACTGTATTCATTACTCTAGCTACTAGGGTTCTGCATGTGACATCTTTAATATCTTCATGACTGTGGCTTTTAAATAGATCTCATTCTTTGCTTTAATATTTTTCATGGCAACGCTTGAGTTCCATAATCCACCTTCAATCTCTTCTAAGAACGATGTCTTAAGCTAGACTGCATAGTATGCATATAAAGCAAGTCCTTCATACCTGTCATTGTTTCAAACCACCACTCACTTCCTTGCTTAAAATGTTTCCTCCATAAGCACAATAGCATGTTTTAAAATCATGGTTGTTAGTGATTGACCATTAAGGTCACCACTTTCATCAAGATACAATGAGATTTTTGTCTTCAAACTCAAGGAATTATGCAAGATAACATTGTGAATTGTTGTGTATGATTTTATTTTCTTGCACATTTTCTTCTTTGCTAACTTCCTTTAAGACTAGGTATTGCACCCTCAGCTGCAATCTCAAACAACTCACTCACTATCACTTGAATATTCCTTTCATGAGCATCCTTCTATAAAATCAAACTATGCCCTATAGACTGCCTACATACTACAGGGGACTCATTGTTTCATGGTATTGTAGTTCTTAAGATACTTCAACCTTATTGACACTATTTCATAGTCCACAAGGTATTATTCACTATTCTCCCATCTTTGATCAGTCTCAAAACACTACTCAAACATGCAATCCACTACCTCCATTATACATTAATGGCTTAGAAGAAATAGTGAACCTATTATTACCACTATTACTTCATTTGGACAGTCATTCCTTGATTGTATTTTCCTTTTCTAACACTACCAAAAGCATTTGAAAAACCCTTAATGTTAGCAAGGGGGTAAGGAAACGCGCTGTTAAAATCTCCACCTTTCTATGCAAGGTTTGAGATTTATTATCTTATCACTGCTCAACCTCTTTTTGATTGTCACATCTCAAGTGACTATCATTCTTCTTACCATAGATTGGATTTACACATGTCACTAAGCTACATAGTGTACTTATTATTGGCTACAATCTTTAGATTGTAAGATTTTTTTATTAGCTACAATTTCTGAATCTTTCTAGTATTGCAACCTCACTAATCCGCTATAGTTATTGTTTATGTTTCTAAGAAGGCCTAGGGTTTGTACCCTAATCATGCTCTTACAAATGCTTTTGTTTGTATTAAAAAACAACCTTAAATCTTGGGTCAAAAAATTAGTTGTCTTGAAAAAGTTGTGGTATGATCTTGGATTGTATCCTAGAGTGTGTGGGAAGCGTGTGTTTGATCATTAAGGTATGTAAACCTGATCAGGGAAATGTATCCTATATATCATGGGTCTTGCTTTAATACTTTCCATAATGGTTATTAGCATATCACATTATTATAGTTTACGGTAACCCAAGATTGCATTCAAGTATGTTACAAACTTGGTTTGGAGTTTAAGCTATACACTTTTAAGTAACATTCATAAGGTTTAGAAAATCTTGATCACTCTTTAGAATAGCCCATTAAACATGGGTTGTGCCTGAATGCACTACATAATTGATATAACATAACCACTTTACATATCAACTAGAGTTATAGGATCTTTATTGCAACAAGAGGTAATCACTATTCGATCATGCTATAATTACATCCTAACCTGTTAAACTTGAGACAACCTGAATGCACCCAATGATGATTGACACCTACATTATACAACTTGAATTAACTACATTATATGACTATCTCCATTTCTATCACAACATAGCCACATTAAACTTGGGTCACACATGAATGCATCATGTATTTGTTATAGCACAATTGTGCCACATGACCAATAGAGTTATGGATCACATAATTACAGTCACAAGAATATGTTCCTTGGTTGTGATCTTTTGGTGATTCCACACAACAAAATCTGGACATAAAATTCTCAAAACCCTAAACCTCTAAAAATGAAATCTGATGAGATGTTGCTTTAAAATATGATTTTCAAACCTGGAACTACAAATTTGACTTCACAACTAAATTCTACAAAAAGATAATGACTACCCTCAACCTGGCAATATCTTCTTGAATTTTTTTTAATTTTTGCCAAGAAAATCATCCTTAGTTCTCCACAAACTATCTCAAGTAGAGAAAAACATTGTCGCAATAAATCAGTGAACTCACTTTTCTTTATGTCAGCCACAATTTGATTTTTTTCCATTTTTCATGTTTGTCGAAATGTCGATGAAACTGATAGTCAAAATTTTGACGAAACCCAGGTTCGTCAAAATATCGACGAACGTCGGGGATAAACTTTCAAAAAATTAAAAATTACACATCAAATTTTTACAAGCACCCAACGATACATCAAATTATACATATTTCGTTGGACATTTTCATCGGATTTTGTAGTCAAATGAGTTAGTGTTAAGTCATTTTCAACAAGCAAATTCAAGAGTCAAGAGTCAAATATCTTTCACAAGAAGATTCATTAGTCTATCTACAACAAAGTTGAAGCTCTAGGGCAGCAAGTTAGGGTTTTTTTAGGTCTTCAAGCTCACTTTTTGTCCAAGATCTCACCTTGCAAAGAGTTGATCATGGATTCCTACAAAGAATCATGGAGAAATCTAGGTTGATGAGATGCAACTAGCCATCAAATCAATCCTAAGGACTTATCTTCAAAGTGATTCCATCTTCCATTTTCTCTCTATCTTTAGCCTAAGGAAGGTTTGCATATCATTAATATTCATTTCTAATATGATTCAGGGTCTCTTAAAACGAGTCTTGCATCTTTCTAATTCCATTTATGCATCTTATTCTTGCATGTTAGAATAGGGTTGTATCTTATTTTTAGACTTCCTAGTCTTAGACACACTTAGGGCTAGGGTTTTATGTAGATTCTATCTATTTCAAGGTTTTAATACCAACTAGGGGTTTGACCAATGAAAACTCTCAATTATAAATCAATTTATACTATGTTTTGTAGGTATTTTCATAGGTTTGGATTTTGGTTTCTGTTAGAAAATAGAGTGCAGACTATGGGCTTCCGTTTCCACTTTCAGATTTGTAGAAAATCCAAAGTGGACTAAGCTCCCAATGGTGGCAACTTAGTCCCACTGCACTTGTTTCTCAGAGGTTTTTTGCAGTTCTAGATACCCAATTAGTAGAAACAGGTGTCTGAGAAGTTTCCTTGATTTGGGACTAAGTTGCCCAGCTTGGCATAAGTGTCCCAATTGGCTAGAAAATCAGATTTTCTAGAATTTCAAAGGAATATACAATCTTCATTTCAGTCTTCATCAATTTCTAGGTGCACAAATTTTTTTTAGCATGTTTATCTTGTTCTTTATTTCATTCATTTTATCTTTCTTTATATCACAATGTGTTTTCAAACATCTTGCATTTCATTAGTTTTTCATTAATAATTCATTACTAATATCATTTTATTGCATTTGGATATTGAATTTAGGCATATTCAATCCATCCTTGCATTGATTTTGAGTGTATACATTTCCCATTTTGGCCCATCTTTCTCCTTTTAGGTGAAAAACCCTAGAAGTGTAAGAAAGCATTTGGGTGCCAAAATATTTGTCAACATTTTGGTGAACCCAAATTTAGAGCATTTTTTCTTTTGACCTCAAGTTTATTTACATCCTAGGAGTATCTTGCATCAACATTGCATTACGTTTTGTATTGTTTTGCATTCTAGGGTTTTCAATTTTGCATTAGTGAAAAGCTCATTCAAGCTTGCATTATTGCATTCCATTTCCTTGCACAATAGTGAAATTATGCATTTGAACTTTATATTTGCATGGTATAGTACATAACACATCAATATCCATTAGAAAATTCAAAAAAATTCTAAAATTACCCTACTAGGACTAATTTTCCAGCTTGGGCGACTTAGTCCCAGTACACATTTTGCATCAGTATTTTTAGTTTTTTTTTGGGACAGTTTCTTAAGTTACTTTTTTTTTCAATTACTTTTATGTTTTTGTTTAGTTATTCTCTATTGCATTCAAATCATTCACATTAGCATCATTTATTTTAATGGCAATTATGGATAGCAATATATTTTTACAATTTTCATTTTCAGCATTAGTTCCTAGTTCATTTAGTTTAGATTCATCAAAAAATGAAAACAAAAACCTCAAAAAATCAAATGAAACAATAAAAAAATGCTTCACTTTAGAAAACTATATCATCCAAACCTTTTAGTGTGATGAATTGGATAAGTTATATGAAGCTCTATAGGGATTTCTCTCTCTAAGTTCTTCCACTAAGGCTTGTGATGACAAACCTAAACCAACCAACAATAACTTATCTTTTGAACCTTTTAGTAGCGATGGCTTTGACATGTTAGATGAAGCCCTTGAGGACTTCATCTCACAAAATCCATCCACTAAGTTTTGTTGTGAGCAACCTAAAACAAAATATTTCAATGTAATTCAACCTTAACTTGTCCTTTACCCACCTTCACACAAACCTCACCCTCCACCTTAACCTGAGTTTACCCTTTACCCACCTAAGCATGATGTTGTTGCTCACAAACATTACACTAGAAATAAACTGCAACCACTGCAACAAACCCCAACCTCTTTAACTTTGACCAATTCTATACTACCTAGTGCTCCTTGATTAAGGGAGTATGATCTTGTTGAGAAACTTAAGAGAACTCTCACAAAGATATCACTTTGGGACCTTCTTTAGAACTCACCAAACTATCACTCTATGCTCCAAACAACATTGCAACAAATAGTGGTTCCACCTGGTACAAACACAAATGATGTGGTAGCTCTTATACGAGGAATGAATGCAGTTAATGTAATAATTACCTTTCACAAACATGACCTCCCTCTATTAGAATTAAGGAAGCAAAATGAGACCTTTATGATAATTGCTCAATTCAATAGATTAGGCATCAAAAGAACCCTTGTTGACAATGGATATGCCCTTAATGTGTAGTGTAAAGATCCTAGATCGGTTACATGTGGATAAATAGAAAATCACACTTGATTCCTTATCTATTAGAGGATTTGACAATATCACAAAGCAACCACTCAGTGTAATCACTTTACCGATTACAGTTGGAATGGCTACCTTGAAAACTCTTATTCATTCATGCCCTATGATCTTTCATACATTCTTCTTTTGGGAAGACCATGGATTCATGAGATCCATGCAGTGCATTTGACCCTTCATCGATGAAATATGTCTATAACAACAAAGTTTATCAAGTTGAAAAAGACCCCAAGCCTGAAAGTTGCTTACAACTTGAAAAAGGAACAACAAGTCCTATGAACACATTAATTCCAACATCTCATATAGAACCCCTTGGGGACTAGCAACAAAGAAGAAGAACTTGTGTCTAAATTTCTAGGTGATGATTGTGGTACATTAGAATTCACACTTTCATTCATGGGAGAATACATATTCACACAAAAAGAGGAAAAAAAACAAGAACAACCCACAATTATGTCCACTCATAATTTGGAAGAATCTTCCCAAACATCTATCTTATCTACTTTGGACGAAAATACAACATACAAAACAAATTTTGATGAGATAGATTATCAACAACCACCCAACCTGAAGGAAATGGAAAAATTTTATGGACGACAATATGAGCTTATGAAACAATTGGGATACAATGGTAAAGGATGTGTAAAACATGAACAAGGCATTTGTGTTCCTATAGAACCTAATACACAAGAGACAAAGACTAGTTTGGGATATTCTTTTTCTAAGATAACAAAAGCAACTCAATGACCATTTCTCAACATCAACACCATCACATGTAAACCAAGAATCAATCTCACACTAAAACATCCTGAATTCCTTGATATGGGTTTACCACTGTCATGGGAGTATGTTAAAAGTGATGAAGATTTGACATAATTGTTAGGAGTTTATGATACGACATACTCTACTCCTCCCATGAAATAGGTTACCTATGCTATGATTAACACCAAGCATAACAACATAAGTGAGAAGCTGCATACAAGCATGGAATCATATGAGATCCTAAATTTCCTAAGTCAAATGCACTCATGTTAGGGGATACAATTGATATACCAATGGACATAGATGATAAAGAAAAGGTCATTAAGATTGGGAAGTACCTTGATGATGAAGAACAAGAGGATACTACAACCTTGCTTCATGATTTTCCTAAAATATTTGCTTGGAAATATTCATATATGCCAAGAATAGATCTGAAGATTGTAACACATAACATTGTTCTTGTTGAAAATGCTAAACCTGTTCACTAAAAGATATGAAAAATGAACCCTAAGATAGCCTTGCATGTTAAAGGTGAACTTGAAAAACTCCTTGATGTGCAGGTTTCATTCGACCTATTGATTATTCTCCTTGGATCTCAAACATTGTCATAGTTGCTAAATTTGATAATCATATTAGGATATGTATGGATTTTCGTGACTTGAATAAATCCTCTTTAAAAGATGATTTTCCCCTTCCTAATATCGACATGATAGTGGATTTAACCGTGGGACATGCTTTATTGTCATTCATGGATGGATTTTATGGTTATAATCAAATTTTTATCAACCCATAAGATCAATATAAGAAAACATTTACATTTGTTTGGGGAACATTTTTTTGGGTTATGATTCCTTTTGGATTAAAGAATGCAAGCACAAATTATCAAAGAGCAATGACATTAATATTTCATGATTACATACACAAAATCTTGGAAACTTTATGTTGATGACATCCTCGCCAAATCCTTAATAAGACAAGACAATGTGAATTTCCTTTGACAAATCTTTGAATGGATGCATAAATACAACATGTTCCTAAATTTGAAAAAGTGTTTCTTTGGAGTAGATAGTGGAAAACTTTTAGGGTTTGTCATATCTCACAGAGGCATTGAGGTTGGCATAAATAAAATTGATGCTATAATAAACATGCCACCTCCTAGGAAAATTTCTCAATTTCACATGTTACAAGGAAGAATTCAAGCCATTAATTTTTTTTCACCTCCTTAGCTGATAAAATGTTACCTTTCACACATCTCAAAAATGATGTGCATTTTGATTGGAATGAGGATTGTAAACAGGCCTTTGAGTTTGAAGGAATACCTTGCAACTTTGCTTGTTTTACAACCCGCTATGCCAAACAAATTGTTCATCCTTTACATAGTCACCTTTTCCCATGCTCTGGCAGCATTGTTGGATCAACAAGATGACAATGGAAAAGAACATCTTGTTTATTACATTAGTCAAACTTTAATTGATTATGAAACACGCTACACACCAATTGAAAAACAATGTTTGTCTCTTGTATTCGCTACTAGTAAGTTGTGACATTAATTACTAAATGTCGAAATACAAGTCATGACAAAATTTGATCCTCTCAAACATCTTTATAACAAAATATACTTATCAAGACATTTAGCTAAATGGGTTATGATATTGACTAAGTTTGACCTTAAGTTTGTTTCACAATTTAAAGCAATCAAAGGCCAAGCCTTGACCGACCACTTAGGTGATGCTCCTTCTCCTCTAGTGTTACCTAGCAATGACTCTTTTCTTGATGATAGTGTGTTGACAATAGAAGTTCCTACATGGGAGTTATACTTTGACGGATCCAAGTGTCAAACAGGCTCTAGTGCTGGCGTTATCTTAATTCCACCCATAGGAAAGCCTATTCACTTGTTGTATCACTTGAATTTCCTATGTACGAATAAGGCAACTGAGTATGAGGCACTAATTGTTGGGTTGTGTGTTTCTTTAATCATGGGTATCAAAGATATTAAGATCATTGGTGACTAAAAATGAGTAATAAAAAAATTAATGGAATATATCAAGCCAAGCATGACAAATTACCCAACTACAAGGATCTTATCATGCACTTGTTAGAGAATTTTTAGACATTTACCATTGATAACATCCCATGAAAAGATAATCAGCTTGCGGATGCAATGGCAAGTGTTGTCTCTCTTATATCCCCTCGAGATCCTTCAAAAAAATTCACTTTCATTGTTCACCCTATCATGAAACCTTCAATCAACAAAAAAGAAGAAGTTTTAATGAAAAATGAGGAATACTAGAGGGAATGGTATGATACTATATTCAACTATTTAAAAAGTGGTACCTTTCCTGAGCCAACAACCAAAAAACTCCATGCTCATTTACGAAATCTTGCATCTAAATATATAATTCTCACCAGTGTGTTGTATAGAAGGTCATTCAATGGTATCATGCTTAGATGCTTAAAAAAATCTAAGATACCTCTAGCTCTTCACCAATCCCATGAAGGTGCTTGTGGTGGACATTTTGGAGGGAAAACGTCGGTTCAAAAACTTATCTTTATTGGGTATTACTGGCACCACATGCAATGTGATTGCTTCGATTATGTTCAAAAATTTCATAAATGTTATGAACATCACAATTTGCGTCATGCTCCTGCTAATGAAATTCAAACTCAACTTTCGATATGGGCCTTTGTGGTTTGGGGATTAGATATTATAGGAAAAATTCCACCCTCTTCTTTTGCTAGACATACCTTTATCATCACTACAATTGATTATTTCATAAAATGGGTTGAGGCCAGTCCTCTTCGATCTACAATAGCTGAGGTAATATGTCATTTCATCCTACAACACATTATTTCTCACTTTGGACTCCCTTTCGCATTAGTCTCTGATAATGGTACACAATTTAAGAATAATGATGTGAAGAAATTTTTGGGGACCTTCAATATCCAACATCATTTTTCAACACCTTATTACCTACAATCTAATGGTCAAGATGAATCAACTAATAAAGTACTTGAACAAATTTTGAAGAAAATTGTTAATAAACGTCATAGGGATTGGCACACACAATTACACTATACGCTTTGGGATTATTGCACAAGTGTTTGATCTTCCATAGGGACCATACCTTATACTTTTGTCTATGGAAGTGAAACAATAATTCCCTTAGAGTTAGAGATTCCCACACTATGAATTTCTCTTCGAGGACTTGTTGATGATACACACTATCAAGAACAAAGATTACACCAACTTGAGATGGTCGATGAATAGTGCATTAATGCTCTTGAACATACTCAAGCTTATTGCAAATGAAAACATAACCATTACAATCTTAATGTTATCCCTCAGTTATTCCACAAGGGTGACTTAGTTCTATCTACAAATCAGTGCAACATCAATGTCAACCCAAATAAAAGATAAATTTAGTTCTAATTGGTTAGAACCATACATCATTGACAAAGCTTTTGGGTCAGGTGCATATATGTTAACAGAACTAGATGGCACACCCCTTAAGGAACCAATTAATATCACACATTTGCATCAGTATTTCTAATTCCTTTGAATAGTATAAATGATAAAGCGATGTTATTAAAGTTATTGGGTCATACCCTATATGCTTTTGGATTGCTTTGTTCTTGACAAATAAATCATGCATATATCTTGAGCACTAAAGTGATTATTTAATTTACTTTTATAATTACTTTAGGTTTCATACTATTCACATTCATCTTGTGTGTTATAATAAGTTAGATCATTAATAAATTTAATTTAGCATAACATACTTAATCATTATGTCATATCTAAAAGAAACTACAATAATTTTTAATTGGATCGCATAAGCTATGTGTTATGCCTTGCATAACCACCCCACTTTGATCTGGATAAAAATGGGTCCCCCTTTCTCTTTTGGTTGCTTTGTTTTGGGTCATTTTCCTTCCTTTTGGGTTGCTTCTGTCTTCTGCTTGAGTTTTATGTTCTGGTTTTGTTAAACCTTTGGTTCTATTTCAGCTTAATTTGGTTCCCTTCTTGCTAAGTATTCAGTGAAGTAATCACAAGCCAAAGTGTATCTTATGATAGTGTATCTTATGTCCTTTTGATGACTAATGGAAGCATCTATTTTGAAGGAACAAGCCACACACATAATGATATTTCTCAAGTGAGTCCACTTGAAAGGCTGTCCTCAATCCATTTGGTTATGAAAATTAGTTAAGGCAAAAGTCGGCACAACTTTTCTAGACTCTTACCGACTAGTGGCTCGGCTCTGACTGTTCAAAATCCAAAGAATCAGAATACTCCCCATTGTGCATCTTATTGGTGTAGGGTTTAGATGCTCTCCCTGACCTATGGTTCATTTGGTTCAAATCTACTTTTATGTTTCCTATCGACAAGACCCCAGAGATGTCATAGCGATCAAAAATCATATGCAAGATCCATCGGCAAGACAAGGGTCATCATCCCGGTGACATGAATTTCCTATCCGCATGAAGGGTTTCCTTTGGAGAGATGTCTCTGTGAGATCTTCGAGTCTCACCAACCGGCGACAAAAGGCATACACTGTCGGTAGATGTTCTCTCTTTTATGAGATGTCTCGACGAATCCCTAAAGTCTCACTGACTAAGCAAAAAGGAGCTACACTTCGGCATGAGTTGTTCCCTTCGGTATGTGCTCTCATCGAATGCCTGGAGTCTTGCTGACGGGGAAGGGTCCGCATATCGGCAAAGCAGCATAGCATCACCCAGAGGTCTAGCTAAACGGTGGATGTCTCACTGAAACAAGGGGGTCGGTAAGACTCTGAAGGAAATGAAGGGGATCGCTATATATTCTCGCCAAATGAGAAAGGTCTGAGCGACACGAAGGAACTTCGGTGAGAGAACTAGTGTGTCATGGTGACAAAAGGGTGAACTAGTAAAGCTTTCATCGAGATATCGGGTATCTATGGGACATCTTCCCGAAAAAGGGATGTTACAGTGAAGCACATGCAATGACGAAACCCATCTCGACGTGACTACATCGGATGTCTCCACAAAATGGAAAATCTTCTATGGATGATACTTTCAACAAGAGGTCTGCCCGAAATGAAGGGTCTTACCGAAGGATCAATCTTCAGTATGACATAAGGAGCTTGATCAAAGGTTTTAGCGAAGCATAGGAGTCTCGGTGATATGTGTGGAATGAAAAAGAACATGTCAGCATAACTACAAGAAGGTCTCCCCAAAACAGAAAGGAATCGACAAAAGGTGGTGATGTCACCATAAGGTCCTAACAAAGAGGAAGAGGTTGGGAGGACTCCGAGCAAATGAAAGACTTCACTGTAAGGTCACGTCGACAAGTGATGGTCTCACCAATGGCAAGGAGGGACAAGTAAGAGAAGAGAGATTGGGGTAATGTCTCCCCGATTCTGATAAGTCTCAGTGACATAAAGTGAGTTTGCAGAGAGGAAAGACGTGTGCCAAGAGGTCTCAGCGAAATGATGTATTCTTGACGATTGGTTTTGTGATCTCGATAAGACTTCTCCTACTCGCTGAGGCATCTTTCCAACTATCTAATATCTTGCTGATGGCCACTAGGGGATGAAATCACATCGGGGAGACATTAGGGGTGTCTCACCGACATGCGATGCTAAGCAAACCACTTTTGACCACCGAAGAATCCTACGTGGCTTGAGATTGTCCAATCAAAGAGAGCTAATATTGAGCAATTTCTCGATTGACCGCCCCTGTGGAAAGATTAACAAAGTGTGACCAGATGGATTCTTTCTAAGGACAGTAGACGATGAATCTGCTCGAGCAACGGTGCAAAGATCTAAGGAGACTCGATGGTGTTTTTAGAAGACATTCAACTAGCAGAAAAGTCCAGAACAGACAGGGAGGCCGAAGAATCAAGAAGCCATGACTCAGGGGGACAACTATGGCGACTACTAGCAAGGAGGTAGATCAATATTAATGAAGATATTCTGAGCATTCAAGGTGACCCCCAATAGAGCTCGAAGATATACATGGTGATAGGAGAGTAAAGGTTGCAGCTGCAAAAGATCTAAGGTCGTCCCCGGAACAACTTTTCAGCATGGATAGCAAGGCTTCTCATTGAATGCGGTTTTTACTTTCCTTAGAAAGATCTGAGAGCCGAATCTCCTACAGTCTATAGATATTTTGTAAACCCTAGTGCAAGGGATAACACATTCTCTTTGTAACATTTTGTATATAAGGCATTCTTGCCTCTTTGTAAAGGTTAGAACTTTTACTGTGAGAACTTTTAGTGTAAGCATTTCTATGTTCAGACAGTAAGGGATTAGAACTTCTTGATTTAGAGAACTTTTAGACTGAGAACCATTTAGAGTTAGAACTATTAGGAGTTAGTCAGTTAACATAATGAGATAGAATTGCATCTTGATTCTCAGTAATGAGAGCTTCTTTGTCTTCTTGGTTAGCAATAAGATTTCAGTATAGACTGTAATGTATTTTCTAAATTCTCTTAGTGTAGTTGGAAACAATCTGGAGCCTCAGATTCTCTGTACACTGGTGATTGTGCCAACTTTGTAAATATTGTTTATCTATTTTAATAATAGTAGAAACAATTAGAGTTTAATCTACTTCATGTTGTATTACTAAATAATATTTGTCTTAATTTGATCATTTGATTTGTGAAGCCCCCAAGGAATGAAAGGTTATTTGTGTTTTATTTAATGGTAGCTAAAAGTCTATTATTTGAATTAGCACTATGAATGAAAGAGGTTGTGTGTCAATCACAAGCTTATCTTGTTCTGTAGTTTTAGTTTATAATTCCTTGAAGTTAACAAGTCTGGTTAAGATTGGATGAATTATTGTTCTTTTCTATTTCAAAACCCTGATCTATCTTTTGTTGTTTCTTTAAAACCCTAGTTAAAGTAGGTTTCATTTCATGTTTGATCTTAGAACAATCCAGAAGCTCAACACCAGCAAGTCCCTTGAATATTACTATTGCATTGACCACTGAGTAACGTCAGTACAGTTGAGACCCAACTACCAAGACCTTGGGAGCTAAGGCATCCATGTGTTTCCTTTCTCTTTTAGGAGAAACAAAATAGCAATATTCTGTTTGCATTGTTGTGGTGCCAAAATCGCCATCAACACTATGTTAAATCATGAAGATATTAATCAAATAATCTCACAACAATTATTTAATCAATCACATTGATATTCAACATTCACATACATTAAGACAAATAATAAAACATCAACTACTCATATATATATATATATATATATATATATATATATATATATATATATATATATATATATTCCAAAGCTTTATGTACATATCATCACAATATACAATATCACTGAGGTCTATGGGTACTTGACCCCTCGAGATCTGGTACTTGTGATCCAATAGCAGGACATCAAGAGATGGTCATATATGATCATGACTGTGATCCACCGAATATGAGTGAAAACTCTAGGCCTTGTACTTTTCCAAGGGCCGCCTGATTCTCCCTTTCTATCTGCTCCCTCTCCAACTATAGCCATGCAACCTCTACCTCTAGTCTCTCAACCTTTGTTGGCATCTAGGATGATTGTCCTACAATATCAACT
Organism: Sequoia sempervirens; assembly: GCA_007258455.2. Classification (NCBI taxonomy): domain Eukaryota; kingdom Viridiplantae; phylum Streptophyta; class Pinopsida; order Cupressales; family Cupressaceae; genus Sequoia; species Sequoia sempervirens. Next base: position 462,078,165 of record VDFB02000015.1, on the reverse strand, counting down.
CAATAGAGTTGTCTATTCAAACTCTCATATGCAGCCCATAATCTTGTGAATGGCCTAAGTGACTCTAGATTCTACTCCACAATAGGTGGTGGCACATAATCTGAGTCCATCTCCTCCTCATCAATGGATGTTGGCACTATCTCTATAGTTGCTTGATGGTACAACTCCCACAAATCTCTCGTTGCTCCTAAAAGGTAGAAACAATACACAATCAGTATACATCATCCTAATATATATATCATAAAGACTAAAGTACATGCATAAAATCAAATATCATCACCTATATCTCTAGTAGGCTGAGCAATATCAACATTTTCCTATGCAAGGGGCATGGAAGATGTGCTAGACTCCCCAAAACTATGGGTATTGATGTGTGTTGTAGTCACTGCTTGTGATCTCACCATAAGAATGGGAGAGGGCTCTACCCACTTGTGTCGATCCTCAACTGGTGCCTCATCACTCTCACTCAAGGGTGGCTCTTCCTCCTGATCCTCCTCTTGGTCCTCCTCATCCTCATCCTCATCCTCTCCCTCTTGGCCATCCTAGTCTAGATATGCATCCTCATTGTACTAATTATCAATTACTTTAGTAAATATTTTTGCAACCCTATATCATGTCTCCTTGGCCCTATCCTATTTATCATCTCCCTCATCTAGCAGTGGTCCTACATCACCTCTAGGCTCATCCATCAAATATACAAGAGTTGGTCATGATACCGTCCACCACTCCTCATAATCCCATGTGGCACCGATGTTGTCTGTGTCAAATATTGGAGACTGGTCATGATTTGAGAAGTCAGAGCCACTCTTGGCAACATGATCTAGAGTTAGCCGCACTATATCACCTAGTGTCCGGGCACTCTGTACTGACATCCTAAAAAAGGATTGTTCCCGGGGTGGTGTCTGAATCTATCTGAATTGTTGCATGACTCAATCATAGTAGAAAGGATGTACTATGTGATCATGTCTACCAACCAAATTATCTAACTAAAATCTCCTCAATTGTCTTGTGTGATCTGGCCACAATAGCATTAGCTGATAAGGTCTCCATAAGATCTCCTCCTCCTCTAGTCGGTCAAATCTAACTCTCCAAAAATGTAAATCCCCATACTACCATAATCATCATAGAGGATAGTCAAAGGCCTGAGGATACCCGACTGTTGTAGCACACAGGAAGTTGACTGGTGTGGTACACATAATATGCTCTAGGCACCACACCTATAGAAGTGTGAAGTGCACCATGCTATCTACCTCCCAGAAAATAAACTGACCAAGATCATAATATAAATGTGATAGAATACAAAGACCCCAGGCATATACTACATGATGCTTCGCCATCCCATGTATCAAATGAACTAGTCCTCCCTCAAGGTGTGTTGCCCGCCCATCAGGGACAAGAACTAGTGCCACTGTATGCATTATGATCTGTCTAACCACTAGTGCTTGTGAATATAGTAACATCGCTAGGTCTATCTGTCCTCTCACTTGCTCATCATGCATTGGACCACCTAAACAATACTGCATATCTTCCTTCTATTCATAGGAGGTGCAGTCTCTCTCGAAGTGTACCTACTCTCCCTAAATAGGAACATGCAGAATGTGGTGTACATCCTCTAGGGTAATCGTCATCTCACCTATTGGTAGGTGGAATGTGCATGTGTCTACATCCTAGTGCTCGTAAAGCACCATCAGCATAACATCGCGGTACCTCATGTGGGGCATGAGGTACACACAGTAGATACCTATAGCATGTATGTGCTCTGTCTCCTCTACTGAAAGTGATGGGGCTAAATCTCTTAAAAAGCTTAGTTGCCTACCCCCTAGATGTTGTCGCAAACAGATGGGTACCTCTCAAAATCATAAAACATGTTCTAAAAATCATCTAATATTTTTAATCTTTACTTTATTCATCGCGTAAGTGTACTAAAGTTCATATAGTGTGCTTTCCTAAAGGCCCTAGACACTTTAGAACCCTTTTGGGACACTTCGCAAAGAAATGAAACACTTTGTGAAAAAAAGGGACACTTTGCGAACAAATGGGACACTTTGCGAAAAAAGGGGACACTTTGCAAACTTTTTTTCCAATATCTTAAATTAACCTAGAGAAATGCATAAAAATCATTAAATAATTGCATAAACACATAGCACAGGTAGCAAAATTGACTCACCTCGTGATGACACTCACCACGTGCCACTTGGTCCCATAGAACGTCCAATCACACAGGCATGTAGTCTCATTTGCTCAACATCTTTTCATCTTGACTGGTCACTTTAACACTACAAGAAGGTAAAATGAAATAGTAAGTGACAAATTACTTCACTTTTACCTCTTTTAACTCTTTTCATCCCTTTTTACTCTTATGTATACAATTATGTTTTTTCCTATCTTAAGCTTTAATAAAGTACTTTCTATTCAAAACACCATAACAGGTGCTAGGGAACTCGGTTTTTCATGTCATTTGATCTATTTGAATCATGACTTCATACCTAAAATCATCAATTTTCTATCATTATGAGACATGGTACTTGGATATGTCATATGATATGATGTTCCTTATTCGACGTGGCTAGCTTGCTACCTTGATTCCACCTCCATAAAGCAAGTGAAATCAAGGGGAGCATATATCTAGCCTCGAATTTGATTTTTAGAAGTTAGGTAAAATGATTTTTGGACAACTAACAAATTTGTGTTGAAGGATGCAGTTCCTAATGTTGTGGTTTTGCAGATAACTACACTGGTGGCTTCATTCTCCCATTTTTTGAATGAGTATCCTTTTATGAAGTAAAGTGCACTGTTTAGAGTCCTTTAGCTTACATATGCATGTAGAGTCATATGGGCGCTAAAGTGGGGGCTAACTATGGACATATAAATTGCAATAATTTGGGGATAGTACAATTTGTGGTCTAATTTAGTCCTATTTTAGACACCCTTGCATCAATCACCCCTTAAAAACTACAATTATAGGCCCCTACGACTCATTATTTTGGAATTTAAGGCCTATTCCACTCACAAATCATTCAAATTCTAGAAAACCCACCTCAAAAAACTCTAGTGGGACTAAGTCACCCAAGGTGGTAACTTAGTCCCTTTTAAGGGATTTTTCACTTTTCAACGGGAAAAACACTAACTTAATTGAAATTATCGATGGATGTCAGCTTGTGAAGTTAAAATAATGAATAATTAGGTATTGATGCCTATAAATATGTGTTTTTAGGTCATTTTTCACAACATTAAGTCATTTTCAACAAGCAAACTCAAGAGTCAAGAATCAAATATCTTTCACAAGAAGATTCATTAGTCTATCTATAGCAAAGTTGAAGCTTAAGGGCAACAAATTAGGGTTTTTGTAGGTCTTCAAGCTCACTTTTTTTCCAAGATCTCACATTGCAAAGAGTTGATCATGGATGTCTATGGAGAATCATGGAGAAATCTAGGTTGAGGAGATGCAACTAGCCATCAAATCAATCCTAAGGACTTGTTTTCAAAGTGATGATTTCATCTTCCATTTTCTCTATCTTCATCCTAAGGAAGGTTTACATGTCATTAAGATTCATTTCTAATGTGATTTAGGGTCTCTTAGAAAGAGTCTTGCATCTTTCTAATTCCATTCATGCATCTTATTCTTTCATGTTAGAATAGGGTTGCATCTTATTTTTAGACTTCCTAGTCTTAGATACACTTAGGGCTAGGGTTTTATGCAGATTTTATCTTTCAAGGTTTAAATATCAACTAGGGGTTTGACCAAGGAAAACCCCCCATTATAAATCAATTTATACTCTATTTTGTAGTTATTTTCACATGTTCATATATGAGTTTCCATCAAAAAATAGAGTGCAAATTATGGGATTCCATTTCCACTTCCAAATTTATAGAAAATCCAAAGTGGACTAAGTCACCAATAGTGGTGAGTTAGTCCCACTACAATTGTTTGTCAGAGGTTTTTGCAATTTTGGATACCCAGTTGGCAGAAACAGGTGTCTGAACGGTTTGCTTGATTTGGGACTAAGTTGCCCAACTTGGTATAAGTGTCCCAGTTGATTAGAAAATCAGAGCTTCTAGAATTTTATAGGCATCTGCAATCTTCATTTTAGCCTTCATCAGTTTCTAGGTGCATAATTTCTATTTAGCATCTTTATCTAGTTCTTTATTGCATTCATTTTTTTCTTTCTGCATATTGCAATGTGTTTTCAAACATCTTGCATTTCATTAGTTTTGCATTAATAATTCATTACTTTAATCAGTTTATTTCATTCGTATATTGCATTTAGGTATATTTCATCCATCCTTGTATTGATTTTGAGTGTATACATTGCCCATTTTAGCCCATCTTTCTCCTTTTAGGTGAAAAACCCTAGAAGTGTAAGAAAGCATCTGGGTGCCAAAATCTTTGTAAAAGTAATCTATAGACAAAATGTGAAAAATCAATAGTTTGCATCATCTTCAAATTTCTCACGGTTTAGCCGCTATAGGTGTCAAAAAGTGAAGATTTAGTTAGAAAATAATAGTTTAGTGTTCAGTTTGGCCAAAACTTGTAAACCAGTATTGCGGGATCACCCCCTTTTGGGGAAAAAATCCACCAAAGAGGAGATGAATAGTTTGTATTAACAGCAAGTATGTTTACAATACATCCACTCTAACTCCTCTTCAATCTGGAAACATCTATGTATCACAATGTCTCCAAGTCAACCCCTTAATATATAGACTCGTGGGGGATCAAAATACCACCATAAAACATTACCATGGGTCAAAACAAGGTTTGAAAAAATCATGGTAAAAATCCATAGGACCGAGCTTACATGCTAAACATGGTCTCTTACATGACATTACACCTTCTTACAAGATTTCATAAGAATCCTTGTAAAATAGAAGATTCTCTTACGTGCATCATAAGCCATCAATAGCTATGCAAAGATTCTATTATGCATGTCATAGATGATTCTCACATCCAAAATAATATCCCCTAATTTTAGCCCTTACAGTTGTCATAGAATCCGTCATAACATCCTTAAAAATAGGTTTTCCATGTTATACCACTAAGTGGGCATCTTTTGACAACTAATAACTTATTTTTCAAGGCACCGACATGTGGCAAAAGTGACAACTCAAAATCTCATGCCCCTTTTCATGGAGCAAAAATATTTAATAACATAAATTATTTTTATCCATGTGAAAAACTAAAGTAATAATAAATAAACAACTTAGGAATTTCCAAGGTTGAGACACCTTAATTCCCAACATTCTCCCACTTGTTGAATACCTTGCAAGGGCTAAGGGAATCACATCATCATGGAATTGACTAGGTACAAGTAACAAGGCCCATGGCCTTCCTGCACCAAGTAGATTTCTCTATGCTCATAGGTTTGGTAAGAACATCCGCAACATTCTCCTATGTGTCAATCTTCTTCAACTCAATCTGACCATTAGCAATCAACTCACGAACAAAATTATACTAAATATCAACATGTTTAGTTTGAGCATGATACATCAGATTCTTAGCCAAATGAATTGCACTTTGAGTTTCACGGTTAACCTGAACAATATTGCAATCAAAACCAATACCTGTACACAACCTTTGCAACCAAATTTCCTCCTTAGAGACATGAGTAGCAGCCATATACTCTACTTCAATTCTAGATAAAGCAACTATAGGCTGAATTTTACTCATCCAACTCACCGCTCCTCCAAACAGAGTAAACACATACCCACTAGTGGACATTTGACTATCCAAGTCACCTGCCCAATCTGCATCAACAAATACTTGTATGTCCAATGACTTGACCACATTATCAATACCATGATCAAGCAAATAGTAATCAGAAGTACCTCACAAATGTCTAAATACCCTCTTAACAAAAGTCCAATGCTCTTTACTTAGGTTTGACATAAATCTACTTAGAACTCTGACTTCTTGGGATATATCTAGTCTAGTTCAAATCATTGCATACATTAAACTACCAATGACACTAGCATAAGGAACCTTAGACATATCCTCACTATCATCATCAGAGTTAGGACACATATCCAAGCTCAACTTAGTACCAACCGGAAAAGGAATAGTAACTAGCTTACAATCATGCATATTAAAGCTCTACAAAATAGTATCAATATATTTACTTTGACTCAACCAAAGCTTTATGTTACCATGATGTCTTATGATTTCCATTCCAAGAATGTATTTAGCAACCCCCAAGTCCTTCATATCAAAGCACTAGAAAGTTGTTTCTTGAGTTCACCAATCATTACCTTGTTGTTACCAATAAACGTGTCATCAACATACAAGGTAATATTTAAAATATGACCATCAATAACCTTGATATATACACAGTGATCCTCTTCACTCCTAAGAAATTCCAACTTCAATGCAAAAGCATCAAACTTCTAATACCACATTTTGGGTGACTTTTTTCAAACCATACAAAGATCTTTTTAACTTGCAAACTAATTTTTATTGTCCCTTCACAACAAAACCATCAGGCTATCACATATAAATATCCTCCTCAACATCCCCATGCAAAAAAGCAATTTTAGCATCAGATTTCTCTATCTCAAAATCACAAGCAGCAGCAATAGATAACAAGAATCTAATAGAAGTTAATTTAGCGACAAGAGAAAAAATTTCATCAAAATCAACTCCCTCTCTATGGGAGTAACCCTTACCCACTAATCTAGTTTTATACCTTTCCAAGTGACCATCTTGCTCCAAATTTCTTTTTAAATACCCATTTACATCTAATGGGCTTTCTTGCTTTGGGAAAATCAACAAGATCCCAAGTTTTATAGTTTTCCAATGCTATCATCTCCTCTTGCATAGCCTACAACCAAGACTCATTTTCCACTTAAGAGAGAGCATCCCTATAAGATCTAGGTTCATCATCAACACTTAATAAAGAAAATATACAATAGAAATCAGGTGAGATATACCTATCAACTAGATTTGTTTGTCTTGTGGATCTTTTGAGAATAGGAGTATGAGGCTCTTGTTCTTGATCTTGCTCAACCTATTCTTGATTTTCCTCCTCATGTTCTTCACTTTGATCAATAACTTCTTCTAATTCCTCATGTTCTTCCTCCTCATCAAATCCATCTCTTTGTTCTTTCAAGGTGCATCTTCTTGCTTAATTTTAAATGCACACTCTTTCCCTTATCCTTTTCCTTTGGTTGTTCAGGGACAAAAATAATGCTAAGTTCCCCAAAAATTACATCTCTAGAATATATAATTTTCTTTGTTAGAGGATTTCATAGCTTACAACCTTTAACATTATCACCATATCAAATGAAAATGCACTTTTCAGCTTTATGATCCATCTTAGTCCATTTTTCTTTAGGCACATGAACATAAGCCTCACAGCCAAATACCCTTAAATGTGAAACAAAAGGTTTCTTACCTATCCACATCTCATAAGGTGTTGTTTCAAGAGCTTTACAAGGATATTTATTCAACAAGTAACAAGTAGTACTTAGAGCTTCTTCCCAAAAGCATCTGTCAAGCCATGAACTACTTAGCATACTTCTAGGTCTTTCCATAATTGTTTGATTCATCCTTTCTGCCACTCCATTCTGTTGAGGAGTGTAAGGAGTAGTTTTTTGTTTAACAATTCTTGCATGCTTACAAAATTCATCAAATTCCTTGGAACAGTATTCCCTTCCATTATTAGACCTCAAAACTTTAATATTACAATCTGTTTTCTTTTCAACTAAGGCTTTAAATTGTTTAAACTTAGTGAAAACTTCATATTTATGCCTCATAAAATATAATTGGGTATATCTTGGAACATCATGAATGAAGAAGACAAAATATCTAAATTTTCCAATTGATTACACATCCATAGGACCAAATATGTCTTAATGAATTAATTCCAATTTATTATTAGATTTTGTACTACTAGAAGGAAATGATTTTTTGTTTTGTTTACCAAACACTATACAATGTTCATAGAAATCAAAACTCTCATCAGAATAAGATAAACCATCTAACAATTTTTTATTCAAAATAGAATTTAAAGCAGTCTTACTTATGTGACCTAATCTGTGGTGCCACAACATAGAAGTGTTTTCAGATTTTTCAGTTACATATGTAGAGTTTACAAAAGTAGTGACTTCCAACTTAAATAGGGTTCCTTTCCTTATTCCTCTCGCTATCACAAAATTGCCTCTTACCAATCTGCAACCATGCTTATCAAAAGTTACACTTATTCCCAAATCATTCAACTTCAAAACTAAAATCATATTTCTAGCTACTCCAAGAACATGCAAACTTAACCTTACCCCTTCCAACAATCGGGTATGAAGTGTTATCACCGATGTAAATTTAACCTCCATCATGTTGGAAAAATGAAGAAGAACATCTCATTTTGTTATTTTTTGTTGTTATTGATGTCGACATGATATATGAGTTTCAACTGCAAGATCAAGACTAAAGTTACTATGGTGTTCTAGTTTAGTATCTGAACCATTATTTTGCTTACATCCTCCAGTATTTTTTTCCGCAATTGTTCTCCAGTGATCACTGTTGCTTCTAGTTTTTGGAAATGGTTTATAGCTATCGAAAGCATGTTCATACAATATCTCACATATCTAGTTGTTTGTATGGTGTCACGTTGGTGTTTTGCAATTATGCTTTTCGATCTATCTCTGGCCGACTTGATGGATGTATTATGTAAATTAACTTTTGCTATGCAAACATATGTGTGACCTATTTTAGGTCTGTGTCAACTTTTTGAAGCATGTGGGTTATCTTTTTTATAGCTTGAGGCTAACAGTTGATATTTGTAGTAAATGAGAAGTGCATCTAATTAGGCCGACGTAATTGATTCTTGCAAAAAGATTGGGTATATATAAGAGATATTTTTTGAAAGTGATGCGAGGAAGTGAAGTAGTGAAAACATAATGAAATGTGCTTAGTCGATTTATTGAGCTTTATCTCGAACTAAATCTACACTCATTAGGTGTACTCTATTAGTTCATTCTCTAGTTGAAAGCCATTCAATCGTTGTATTTTTGTAGGTAGTGAGCCTTTGTTTTTGGATAGTGACTCCTAGAAGTGAACCACCCATTTTTGTATTATTCTATAACTTGTTATATAATATTGTGAGCTAACACTCACCATAGTTTTTCCCATTTGGGTTTTCCATGTAAAAATATTGGTGTTCTTGTGTTCTTTGATCTTATGTTTTATTTTAATACTTTTATTCATTTCTACTATTGTTTGCATTAGAATAATTGGATGGTGTCTTATCAGAAAATTTAAGATACTAATTCACCCCCCCTCTCAATATCTTGGATATTTAACAATTGGTATCAAATCTTGGTTCCTCTAGTCAAGCCTAACATTGAGGGAGATCCTGAAGATGGAAGAAATGGATGATAAAGGAGAGCTCCAGACTACTCTTGAGGATCTTGATAAAGTTGAAAGAGAAAGCAGAGATGTAAAAGAGAATATTGAAGAAGTGAATGAATGTGTCTAAAAATTTAAGGAGCAATTGAAAAAGTTCAAAGATAGGCATAAGGAAGTGACTGATTAGTTGAATAAGGCTAATGAAGATAATTCCAATTTGAAAGTACAAGTGGAAGAGAAGAAAATAATTGAAGAGTGTCTAAACAAGTTGGTACAAAGCAAGTCTAAAGACTGCACCAAGCTTGAACAAGAAATTGTGAATCTGAAAGTGGATCTAGAGAAGAAAAAAAAACTATGAAAACAACTTCAAATCTAGCTAAAAAAGGCTTGATGAATTAATTATAGGATAGAAACCAAGTAAAGATAAAAGTGGTTTGGGAAATGATGTAGGTGAAAGTTCTAAGACTATGAACAATCAGAAGACTCTGAGTAAAGGTAAGAAAAAACAAAATTCAAAGAAATCTTCTAGGAGACCTCCGGTGACATAGCCTAATGCACAAAGGTACCCTTCTTTTAATGGCACTTGTTTTTCATGCAATAGATTTGGTCACAAGGAAACTAAATGTAGAAGTAGGATAAATCAATTCCCTAGTCCCTTCTCTGGTCAATGTAAATTGCATGCAAAAGATTTGGACATAGGGAAAGTGAATGCAAAACTTTGATGATGAATCAGTTTAATCGAAGAGTGAACCAATCCTTTAATAGATAATTTTATACTTGCAACAAGTATGGACATAAAGCTAATCAGTGTAGAAAAAGAGTCACCGAAGTCAATCTAATCAAAAAAATATTTTATGCTATAACTGCAACAAACTAGGACATGTTTCAAGAGTCTACAAAAGCAAGAAGAGTGAGGAGACCAATCTAGTAAAAAAGAATGAATATATGAAGAAGATTGACAAATATGATATTAATCAAGAGATGAATAAGATTTGGAGAAAGAAAAAACCAGAGACTACTGATGAGTTTGTGCCCTCATCCAGTACAAACGATTTATTCGGTAATTAAACCTAGCAAGGTCGAAGGGGGAGCATTATCAAAAAATCATAAGAACCCCTTAGATAAATTTCGTGTCAGAGGCTGGCATGAGTTTGAAATGTGAATAATGAATTTCCAGAGGCTTTGGAAAAGGAACTGGAAGAAAATATATTGACATGATGATTTGCGGACCAAATTAGGGTTTTTTTGTGTTAGGAAAATGGTTTTAGCAACTTTTTGAAATTTGTTGCATTTAATGTAGATTAGGGTCGATTGATGTTTTATAAAGAAAATAATCAAGTAATTTTGTTCATTCAAGCATTCGGAGAAATTGAAGAACTTTTGGAGAATTCTTGAAGAGAATTAGAGTTTGAGCTATGCAAACCGTAGTTTTTGATTCTATGTGGAGAAAAAGGTATTTTAATCTTTTGTCCAGTTGTGCTCAGTGTTTTTTTGAGCTGTTTGAATTTGGAATTGGAAGTATGGATACTCCTGTGGTAGTTAAATTGTCAAAAAGGCCAAGAACCTCTTACAAAAAATACTCTTCAAAATTTTTTGAAGATGATCCCATGGGCGCATTTTCATCAATTCCACATGATGTAATGTCAACTAAGGATACTAGGATGATGATTCAGGTAAAATTTAAAGAATACAATCATGCAAAGCTAATTGACATCTAGCATGATAAGCTTACTAGTGATGACTTCAGGGTGATACCTGAGTATTCAAATGTGGTTGATAAACGGTTGGATGTCTAGAACAATTTCCCTAATTGCAGTTGTGATGAAAAATTTGTGAAGTCAGTTATGAGTAGAATCAATGATAAATTTCTATGGACTAACCAGCCACATCTTATAATGAAAGAGGTGATTAGGGTCATTACTAGGTTGTGGGAGAAATGTACAGCGCCTCTGTTCAAATCTATAAATAATGAGGTTGTAGAAGAAATTACAAGAGCCAAATATGATAAAAGAGCTTTAGCAACAAAAACCATTACTAATCCAACAGTGAAGTATGCATCTCTCATGATAGGTCACAAGATATATTTCACAAAGAAAGAGAAATTTTTTTTGGCTATTGCTATCTACACTGGGTTTGACATGGTTGTGAAAGGTGTTGATTATGACTTTTGTGAGCTGCTCTAGTTACAACTATTCAAGAATGTGAATTCATCGAAGGAAAGAAAGTATGCATTTAAATTTGGTTCTCTAATTGTGTGTTTACTACTTTATTTCTTGAAAAGGCTCCCTGGGAAGAATGAAGTAGTATAATTTTGGAACCCATCTAGACCAATGGGACATCAAATTTTTGATCACATGCATAATCTTGGTAATTTGAACACTCAAGAGGATTCCCTAACAACATTCATTGTTGTATTCAAAAGAAATATGAATGAAAGGGATAAAGTTCCAAGGAAACTTGTGGAGAAGTATAAGAATGACATCATATTTCATGTCTCCACTAATGAATGTATGATTGAGGCTATAGAACCTCAAACTATCTAGATTCAGCCTCTTGGATATGTGCAAATATTGCTAAAGAATCCAAAGGACCCCAACAAACCTCCAATTGGGACATATGCTAAAAAATCTATAGAAATTCATATGGGACAACAAAAGCCTAAGTTTAGGAAGAATTTAGAAAAAGTGCTCAAGAAGACTGGATTTACAAATGAGGAGATTGCTCTTGGTAGGGCTAAGGAAGAACTAAGGGAGCCAGAGTCATCTATCCCTAGGAGATTCAGAAGGAATACCCCTACAAAATCCTCCACAGTCTCTACAATGAAGAATGAAACTAGTACTATTGATAAGGGAAAAGATCTTGTTTCCTTCAGACCTACCACATGATCTGGGAAGAGGATAGAGACCCCTCTGGTTGCCCTTGCAAAGAGAGGAAAGAAAGAAAAGACAACAAGAGAGAAGAATCTTAGTGTTACTGATGATCAAGACAAAGAAGAAGATGATCTTGAAGTAAAGCTGGTAAGGAGAAAAAGAGGAGGATTACCCTCTAGTGAAGGTGCATCTACATAAGCTATTGGTTCTAAAAGAGTACATATTTTGTTATCCTATGAAGATGAAGAAGAGCATAATTTTGGTATACATGTGCACACCAAGCCTGAATCAAAGAAGGCTAAGGAAGCTAATGAGACCTCTACAGACAAGAAAGATGAATAAGATATTTTGGTAAGTTCTAGCCCCTAGTATAAACTTGAGCCAACACTTAATGCTTTGTTAACTTTTGAGAATATGCTTCAACCCATAATTGAACACTATGATAAAGCTAGAGAAGAAGACAAGAAAACATTGTTATTAGTTGTTATTCAATACGCTATTGTCTTAGAGGTAAAATGGGATAGCATAAGGAAAGATGTTCCTAAAAGCATTTGGGATGATTTGATGAAAAGGATATCTGAGGTTGTTGAGTTTCAAGAAAAGATCAGAAATGTAGCATATAATAAGATTGGGTTTTCCTTGACCCCTGATGATCTGAAATATCTAAAGAAGATCTGTGCTAAAATGTTTCAGATAAAGAGTAGAGTGAATATGTTGATGACAAGAAATAAGAAATTGACAAAGAAAGTAAGAAAGGAAATAGCAAAGGTAATCTACGAGACAACAAAAAATTATGGTATGCTTAAAACTGATGATGATGTTGCTACTAAAAATGTTGAGGAAAATGTTTCTCTCGGTAAAAGTAATGAAGACATTCCTAATTATCTTGATGTTGAAATTAATATTGGTGATGAAGTTAATGAGAAAAATGAAGGAGAAGTTGAGCCTGAGGCACATAATGATAATCCTCTAGAGCATACTGAAGAAGAAAAAGGCGAAAAAGAGCAAGGTAATGATGAAGAAAATATAGGCAATGCTGAAGAGGATTGACAGGGCAATGAAGAAGAAGGTCAAGACAATCCTGAGGAAGAGGACAATAATGACAAAGATAATGATAAAGATAAAGATGAAGATGAAGGTGAAAAGGATGAAAAGAAAGAGGAAGAAAAAGAAGAGTTAGAAGAGGAAGATAAAGATAAAGAAAAGGGAGAGGATGAAAAGATAGTTGTGGAATCCTTCAAGAAAAATGAAGAAGAAAAATAGATTGTAAAATCATTGAAGCATCCCAATGATTCATCTTCTGGTGGTGGTGTACTGAAAGGTTTGATATCTAAGAAAATTAGATTTCAACCAATTATTCCCCAAGAAATTTTGAAACTCCCTATGATTGAGGGACTTTTTGATGCAGAATAGACGTCTCCAGTACATAAAGTTGTGTTGGGTGATGCAATGCAAGCATCCAAAAGAAATTAAATTATTGAAACATATCAAAAGGGAACGAAATTGATAGAAGACGCCTTAAAAGGCTTACAGGAAGCTATACCCAGTGCATCCATTGATACATCCCTCGCCCCCATTGAAAATCTAAGAATATTGTTAGACTCTTTCAAGGAGTATTCCTTTGGACTTAATGAAAAGACAACACAAGAGATAGAAGAAAATTTGGTGGATAAAAGGTTGTTGGCTTTACATGACAAATGTTCTCTTGCACATTTTTGTGTCAAAAAGTGTCTGGAAGCAGTGAAGGTTCGTGAGTCAGAGGAAAATGTTGTTCTCTCTTATTGCTTGAAGTGGTTGGATGCCACTCAAAATTTCAATATTTTCATGGACTCCATTGATTCCCAATTTTCTACAATTTATGGTACTTATAGTGTATCTAAAGATAAAGACAGATCAATCTGGAAGGACATCTCTGCACACTGAGAAAATTTCTTTGCCTTGCAGAAACAGAAGGAAGAAATTATCAAAAAAATTAGTCAATTAAGTGACATTGAAAGAATGGAATACACTCTAGTTGGAGAGGCTATGGCTTGCTCTGGAAGGCTTGAGAAGATAAACCTGATTCGTGATACTCTAGATGGTCCTGAAGAAACTTTGATAGAGCTAGAATCTTTGAACAAGATGTTGGCTGCATCAAAGGGTGGATGGGAAAAAGGAAAAAGAGTTTGAGAATGTATTTTGAAGGAGCTTCAAGGCTCGTCATCTTCCAATTGATATATATTTCTTTTTTTTCTTTGCTTTAATTTTTTTAGTTGTTCTTTGCACATCCTTTGTCCTTGATGTCAAAGGGGGGGTGAAGTGGTGAAATGTTGGTGTTAGGGGGAGAAGTATTGTAAATAGAGAACTATGTAAATATTCTTTTTGGTTTTAGAACATGTTACCATCAATGAAAATGGGGGAGATTGTTGGAAAAATGAAGAAGAACATCTCATTTTGTTATTTTTTTTGTCATTGTTGTCACCATGATGTATGAGTTGCAACTACAAGATGAAGACTAAAGTTACTCTTGTATTCTAGTTTGGTATCTGAACCGGTATTTTGCTTACATCCTTAGGTATTGTTGCCTGAATTTATTCTCCAATGATCACTCTTTCTTCCAATTTTGGGAAATGGTTTATAGGTGTCAGAAGCATGTTCATAGAAGATCTCACATATCCAGTTGTTTGTATGGTGTCACGTTGGTGTTTTGCAATTATGCTTTTCGGTCTATCTCTGTCTGACTTGATGGATGTATTATGTAAATTAACTTTTTCTATGTGGACATATGTGCGACCTATTTTAGGTCTATACCAATTTGTTGAAGCATGTGGGTTATCTTTTTCATTGCTTGAAGCCGAAAATTGATATTTTTAGTAAATGAGAAGTGCATCTAATTAGACCGACCTAATTGATGCTTGTGAGGAGACTGGGTATATATAATGGATAGTTTTTGAAAGCGATGAGAGGAAGTGAAGCAATGAAAACATGATGAAATGTGCGAATTCTATTTACTAAGCTTTATCTGGAACTGAATCTACACTAATTAGGTGTACTCTATCAGTTCATTCTATGGTTGAAAGCCATTCAATCGTTGTAATTTGTGTAGGTAGTGAGCCTTTGTTTCTGGATAGTGACTCCTAGTAGTGAGCCACCCATTTTTGTAATATTCTATAACCGGTTATATAATATTGTGAGCTAACACTCACCATGGTTTTTCCCATTTGGGTTTTCTACATAAAAATCTTGGTGTTCTTGTGTTCTCTGATCTTATGTTTTGTTAATTCTTTTATTGATTTCTGCTATTGTTTGCAATGGAATAATTGGATGGTATATGATCAGAAAATTTAAGATACTGATTCACCCCCCCTCTCAATATCTTGGATCTTTAACACATCATATTTCTCATATGTGCTAAACCACTCCTTGTGAGGAGTCATATGAAATAAGAATCCTGAATCAATTAACCAATTTTCATTAGTCATAACCTGAATACAATAAATCAAATCTTCATTGATCACCTAAGTTTGAGGATTTCTCTGTGGAAAAATCAACCTTTTTCTTTGGATTTATACATTCCTTCTTCACATGTCCTCTTTTCGAATGCATAGTTCTAACCGTTCACTTTGTTCTTCTTTCCAGGATTTTTAGATCTTCCCTTAGACTTGTCCTTAGGCCCATTCTTATCTCCTTTAGAACCTCTTTCTTTCGGCCTTCCCCTTACATCGAGAGCATCACTTGTACTATCCATTGCATTTTCCCTCATTTCCTGTGACAAAAAAGTTGCTACAAGAGAATCCATCTTTGGATCTTCCATGTTAGCAATGATAGCAAGTATGAAATTATCCCAAGATTCAGATAAAGAATAGAGAAGCATAATACACTTATCTTCTTCTTCTACTTTGACATCGGTAGAGGCTAACTGACTCAAAACCAAATTAAATGAATTTAAATGCTTGGCTATAGATTCACCTTCCCTCATCTTAAGGGAAAAAAACTTTTCTTCAAGTAGAGTTTATTTACCATAATTTTTGCTTGATTGATCTCACCTATCTAGTTCCACAAAGCATATGCAGTCTTTTTTGATGACACACTCAGAAGAGAAGAATTAGAAAAACACGGCCTAATAGTGCCTCATGCCTTTTTATCAATCTTCTCCCAATCTTCATCACTCTTTTCTCGAGTTTCTTTTCATTTGTTACAGCTACCCATTGATCTCATTCTTCTAGGAGATCCTACATGTTTAGCTTCCACAACAAAAAACCAACTCCTTTAAATTTTTCAATATCCAAATAGTTAGAAGTTGCAGCCATGGCTAAACACAAAATACTACAAAAAGTAGCTCAAAACAACTCCCACTAAAACTCACAAAACCCTCATTCTACCACCGAGAACACAGAACTAGCTAGGCTCTGATACCAAATTTTAAAAACAATAGGCGAATAGCAATAACATAAGCTTAAAAAAACTATAAATCAAATATAACAATGTTAACCATGTGAATTTTAAATCAGCTATAACAATGAAATGTAACAATAGAAAGCTAAGCACATAACACAGTGTTTAACATGGAAAAACCCTTTCGGGAAAAAACCTCACTAAAGAAGAGATGAATAGTTGTATTAACAACAAGTATATTTACAATACATCCACTCTAACTCATCTTCAATCTAACATAATCTTTGTATCTATAAAACATCTCATAGTGTCTCCAACTCAACCCCTCAATATATAGACTCATGGGGGCTCAAAATACCACCATAAAACATTACCATGTGTCAAAACAAGGTTTAGAAAAACCATAGTAAATATCCATATAACCCCTTACATGCTAAACATGGTCTCTTACATGATAAATAGGTCACTTTAGCTTCTTGTCATTAGAGACAAAAAAATTCCCAGGTCCACATTTAGAAGACTAACAAAGAGGGCCAGACATACCATGGACTATGGTTCAAGATTTCCTTAGCATGATTAACTTTCACAAAACGGGGAAGGAAAACCCCTTTGGTTAGATTTTGGGCTATATCAAGGTGGACCACATGAAGTGTTAAGAATTAGGTGTTGTACATACGTTGCATAATGTTTACAATGTTTAATGATTATTATGTGTGTGGTGCACCTAGGGGGACCTAGAAGTAGGTCTATCACTAGGAGCTAACATTCTTGGGGCTACTTTATGTTGTAACATTGGGACATAACGTAAGTTGGACAAATGTATTTATTAATAGTGGGGAAAGTAATTTAATAAAGTACCCAATATTAAATGTGGGGTCATGGTTTTGTAATCCCATGGTTTTAGTCACATGGTTTTATGTAATACCACTTGGTAGTTTTATGTGAGCTTGCTTTTTATAAAAGAAAACACAAGGGCAATTGTCTAAGGTTGGCTAATTGGGGTTTTGAGTCTTATTTTGAAGAGTGCATATGTGAAGCATGGCATGGGATGTGTGGTTACATGCTTGGACACATGGAGGATGCATTGAGGAGGCTTGATGTTTAAAAGGTATTCATGGAAGCTTTGAAAATGTATTATAATATTTATTGTTGAATAATACATGACTCATGGATGCTTTTCGAGACTAGATTTTTCCCTCTTGAGAGTTTTTCCAGCATATATCTTGTGTCATCTTTTGATACGTATGTTGCATATTCTCTTGCATGTGGATTCTGAAAACTCATTTGCATAGATTTTTCTTTTCAGTTATGTGGAAATTATCATTAGATCATTGCAAGTTTCCTTTCATAAAGGACCCAACTTTTGTGCACCCACTCATTTGGCATGCTTTTAGGGGGAGACCTCTCAATAAAACATCCTATAGGATTATTCTATTCTAACCATTGACATGGAATATCAAAGTCTAGGATGGGGAGCACCACATCCATAGGGGAGTCAGAAGACTAACCTTATGAAAAAGACAAGACCTTGTGAAAAAAAATTGGGATGAATTTTTGAGCTCACTTGTTCAAAGGAGGTGTCATTTTGTAGAGCTGTCAAATTTCCAACACCAACAAGAACTATTGGGTTGAAGTCGGTTGAGGTTATTTTAAAAATCACAAAAAACTGCAATAAATATGGTAGTATTTGGGGTGGGAAAATCTTCTACCTATAATATGATATGACATAAAGAAAGCCAAATATGGCCATAGAAACAAGAGGGTAAACCCAAAATAGTGGTTTACAATTCTAGTGGGGAAGGAAAAGTTGCAAAAAATGACACCATGCAAAAAAATTTGGTTTTTGGGGTTTCGAACAAACTTTTGGTTCAAGCAAATCCAAAGGGGTTCGCTAGAACCCTAGTTCGAGTGACCCATTAAATGCAGGGTCCCACCAATCTTGGGAGAAAACAAAAAGAAAACCTTTGTGGAAAGGGGGTTCGCTCGAACCAGGGTTCAAGCAAACCCCCCTTTTCCCACCTTCTCACCCTCTGGCACCAAAAAAATCCATAATTTTTTCCTTCAAAGCTCAAGTTGAGGATGAAAATGGAGGAGACTTCACAAACCCAACTAGATGATGGTAGTCCTCAGAACGAGCTATCCAATGAATATAATTTTAATATGTTTTATTTTTATTATGTATTTGTTTTTTTAGTTCTATTAAACATAGGTTTTTTAGTGAAAATCAAGCTCTCTATTCTACACATGTGAAAAAATAGGAGATTATAAAAAAAAAATTGAAAAATATGAGTGCACTAGATATTGAAGTCCTTGATCCAACAAAAAAATATTGAATTTTGATATGTATACAAAAGAAGTTACATTGTATACAATTCGTCTATGTCTGAATTGTAATTAGTTTGACTTTGAAACTTGATTCAAGAAAAAATAATTCAATAAAACACCATGAAACCAATTGGAAACACTAGATATCATTATTACAAATTTGAATTAGAAAAAAATAGAATTTTATCCTTCATGGAAAAAAATTTATGTTGTATATGGTGAGCGTCACTCCTTAAAAATGGTGTTTACTAAAAAAAACTAGTTTTCGAACAAGATGGAAAAAGAAGTTCAATATGATTCCAAAAAATTTGAAAAAATAATATTTAGAATCTACACACAAAATGGCACAAATCACTAGTTTGTATCATTTTCAAATTCCTCACAGTTTAGTCGCTATAGGTGCCTAAAAGTGAATATTTAGTTTTAAAAAATTATTCCAGTGTATAGTTTGGAAAAAAATTGTAAACCAGTATTGTGGGATCACCCAAGAGACCCTAAAAAACCTCTATAACTCTCTCAATTAATTTATTTTTAAATTATTTCTTTTCTTAAAAATATAAATATGATGTCACTATAATTCATTCAAAAAAACTCGTTTGTGAATCATATGCATATATGCAAAAGAATCTTATATATTCATTTGTATGTACAATCATTTTTAAGATATGCAAACATATATTCTAGGGTATTAACAATTATTTCAATTATTTCAACCTCTCTATGTGCTACCTCACATTTGAATATTTTGAATTCCCTGAGCCCCATTTTTTTTTGAAATTGAAAGGACCAATGGAAACAATTCAAGGCACATAACTATCTTCAATTTTAAAAATCAATTTTATCGTGTGATAGAAACATTACATCTCTTCACAGCTAGGTTGAATTTCCTGGCTAATTTTGCTAGAGAATTTTTATAAAGCCATAAACAATCTCCATCCCACCAAAGTTCAATGCCTCTGAGGGTCTACCTGCACATAAGAACTTGATGATCTATGTCACTGATTAAAAAAAATCCATGGCTCCCTTGACCTCACCACCTATTTTTGATGCATCATCTCTTTAATCACTTATTCAAAACCTGGTAACTCTCATACAAAACTATAAATTCAATTGTAAGTGGAAAGCATCCTTCGATTCAATGTTTTCTTGAAGAGCTCTTAAATTCTAGCCCTAACTTAGATATTTTTATTAGAAAGAATCTTATTTACTATCTGATGTAGAGCCAAGGTGGAGAACTCACAATCAAACCAAAATAACCAGACTTTAACAAGGATTCAACCTTCAAAACACCATTCACTAAATCTTCCCAGGACAACACCTATTACTTCTAGCCTCCAAATCTCAACAAATGGGCTTATATTTTAGAGAAGGCCACAAAAATACCAAATCCACATCAATTAAGCATCCACTCAGACCCTAATACAATTCCCAAACCAATCACACAAGGTTCCTTTGCAACATTATGGAGAATCATCAAACTAACCTATAGAAAGGTTACTAGAATTAGCCCTGTTTTACAAAAAAGTACCTCTTAGACTTCTCCTAATTCCTCTCCTGGAAAGTCCTCAAATATTTCACAAAAAGCCCAAATCCATAATTCTTTGACAATTTCATACCCTCTATGTTGTCATTCTCCAAAACCCTCAATTTACTTACAAACACCTAAGGTTTTCTATATTTCACCCTTCCAAGGCTCTTCAAGCCTAACCAAAACATCACACAAATTTAATAGGGTCTGCACAAACATAGTAAACACTCACAAGGCCTTTGACCTCATTAGTTTTTAGAATCACTACTTTAGTTTCTCTTTTTCATGTCAAAAACCCACATTTCCAGCCTAGGGTAACTCCACCCAACCCTATAGACACCTTTCCATGGTTCCAATAAAGCATGGAAACTTAAATTAACATAATACAGGCCTTTCCTTTGAATCATAGGTCACTACAGTAGGAGGAAAGGCTCCATTCTTAAATAAGATGAAAACTCAAACCCTGCTGGCTTGTTACAAGATGAGCAAGAGAATGTAGTTTCCTTTTACAAAAAAAAAATATTCAAGGACCCTCAAAACAAAATAATATGATTGCTAAAACATATTACCACCAAATAATATAAGTTTCAGACCATTGGTGGCCTGTACTAGGCCATACATGATAGTAAGAAGAAATTAGAAAACTCAAGAAAATGCTTGAAAATTCATAGATTGGACATTGAAATAGGGCACATATTCCTCAAAAGTAATTTCATTAACCCTTCATTCAGGCTTGCAAGATGTATTTATACATTTTCAAATCAAGACAACCTTCCATCAATGCCTATAGCCACCCTTTAACTACCAAGACCTTCACTTGTCTTAAAAATTACTAACATTGACAAATTTTGCTAAATAAGCATCATTATGCAACTTTGTTGTACAAGACACCTAAGACCACTCAAACACCTTTATTTCATCCCTAATATAAATTCTAGACTCTTGCCTTGCACTTCCATTTACAATTTGAATAATTTTCCTTCAAAGATTACATGAAAAAATTGACAATTTTGAATGAAGAGTGCATGTTTGCACATTTGACCACCAAACACACAAAATCCCTAAATACATAAAAGAATGGTCTACTTAGACCTTTTCTTCAATACTTACTATGATAAAGCACTTAAAACTCCAAGACTCACCTAAAATCCCACAGGACAGACTGCTACCAAAGTGAATTTTGCAACATGGTTGTAGGTTCCCCTGTACCATATAACCCCCTAGAAGAAACTCATGCCCCATAAGTGCAGGTTGATACCAGCCCCACCATCCAACATACATTCTTCTTGGATCAATAATATCCTTCCACTGTATCAGACCTTGCACTCCAAACTGTCATGCACTTGGAAGTGTTCTTACATTTGCATAGGACTGTGTTTGTACATTCAGACTTGAGGTCTGCCTTTTCTCCATTCTTGGTTCATAATTTTCTTGTTTCCTATCACTTGTACCTACACACAAACAAGGGTCAACAAAACCATTACCATGAACTTCCCTCAACTCAGTCTCATCTTTTGGTTTATCTCTACTCTATTGTGCACTTTTTCCACACTGTCAAGTTGCACCTCTATCACCAGTCCCTTGCCTCTTTCAAACCTGTGTACCCCTGATTAACAACCTTTACATCCTTAATTTCAACTTTATGGCTTACAAAATTACATACAATGGTCCCAATCAACACACCTTCTTGTGTACAACCTATCAAATCACATTTTACCCCTACTTTTTCCTTCACATGGGTATGTGTAGAATCATCATGGAAAAACAGGCTCTTAAGTGGCAAAAATTTTAGAAAAATCAGAGTTAGGAAACTTGTCGTAAAAATTTGAATAAGTTATCTATATTATTTCAAAAATATGTAAAATAGATTTTGCAGAAAATTAAATGTAGGTTCTATTTGGTGAAAATTTAAAATTTCAATGTAGTAGTACTTAAATTTGAGGGAAAAAATAAGAAGTGCATGTCTATCTGACCACCCTAACCACAATAAAATGATAATCTTTTAGATATAAGTAGAGGAATCATGTCTGGATGTGATGCATATTTTTTTTAAAAAAAATTTCCAAGTAAATAATTAATTATGAATTTTTTATTACAACTTTTTAAAAATATAAAAGCTTGTATGTCTGACCACCTTAACTTGGTCAAAACTTCATTAAATTATTTTTTTTAATCCTATAGTATGTGAAGCATAGAATGTGATGCATGTTTCAGATTCAAAAAATGTGATACCATTTGAAAGCTATAGATGTTTTTCAATCAGCCTATCAATCAGGACTTTAATCATAATTCAAATAGAAAATGAATAATAATTATTAACTAATTCAAAATAAAGCATAATTTATATTGGTGGAAAGCTGGGAATCTCCTTTAAAAACCCTTTTCGTTTCATCAATTTTGGGTAAAAAAAAATTCGTCAACCACATACCCTATGCATACACATCATATTGCCACTTTTTGGCCCATCGTGATCTTGCACATACCCTCATGTGTTGTCCCTGCATTACCAAACCTAGGATATTCTGCTACATCATAATTTCTAGTTTCTTTTACAACATTAACAAGTTCTCTTTTCCCACACATTATCACCTTATTTGTACCTTTCACATCTTCCACCCAAGGAGTCAAAACAAACTTATGACCATCCTTCATTATAGTGTACTCATTTGCTCTTCCATCATACATGGAACACTTGTCATACTGCCAAGGTCTTCCTAGGAGTATGTGGCATTAGTCCATTGGGAGGATATCACAAACAACACTATCCTTATAATCGCTAATCTAAAAAATCTACAATAGCCTTCTTATTCACCAATAAAGATTAACCATCACTTAGCCATGATACCTTTTAGGGTAATTCATGAGGAATCCTTTGCAAGTTTAACTTGTTCACCATTTCACATGACACCATATTTCTAGTTGAGCTAGAATCAACCACAATTTTACATACCTTTCCTTTGCTCTTGCAAGTGGTTTTGAAAATACTCTTCCTATGCAATGGTTCTACTTCTTTGGAAGTCTTCAAAAGTTGTTTGTGCAACATCAAAGCTTCTCCAACTTAAGGGTTTGCAAGATGGCTTGATGAACCAGTGCTCTACTCTTCATCCTCTTGCACAAATTCAACTCTTTTATCACCTTTACTCCCACTTTATGAAGCACCAATATTCTCAAGACACTTGTAGGATGGATGGCAAAATTCATTACAAGTGTAACATCTACCTAAAAAGACATTGGAACTCCTACCTCCTCCAAATCTGCCCCTTGTTCCTCTCCATCCACCTTTGAAATGTGATTTATCTTGTCCTTTCATGGCATCTTCTTGGTTGTCATTGTTTGGCTTTGTATTAGGCATAGATCCTCTACCTCTTGATGCATTACCTCTGCCCCTAACTACTTTATCTTGTCTTTTCTTCATTTTCTCCTCCACCCTAATTACCATTTGAGAACATTCCTCTACATTCCTAAGGTTAGCCAAAACCAAATGTTTAACCTCAAACCACCCATATATCTAGCAACTTTTTCATCTTCATTCTCATGATAACCAGACCTCAAACTTAATGTATAAAACTCCTTAGTATAAGACTTAATGTTGATTTCTTTTTTCCCTAAGCTTTGTAATTTCTTAAACATTTGAACTTGATGATCCTTGCATAAGAATTACCTTTGATTTTTTATACCATCTTGTCCCATGAGGTGATTTTGGACATTCCTGGCTTTCTCCTCTTTGATTGAAAGTAGTCCATGTTACCCATTTTTTCACCTATGGGTTCAATCAAGCATGGTAACCCATGCTTTTAGAGGCTCTCGAGGATCAGATGGAGGAACACTTGCATCAGGATCACATTTTTCTAACTTGTTTGCTTCTTGTGCAAATGTAGGGGAAAATGATGTCTTAAATTCGGCACATGGATTAAATGTGGCTCCCAAGAGGGTTGAGCCTAGCGTGCATGTCTTCAGTTTGGGGGTGGGTTTTTTTTTTCTTCCTTGTCTTTCCCTCTTTTCTTTTCTTTTCTTCTCTTTTCTTTCTTTTCTGTCGGGGGCGAGATCGGGTCAGAATCTGAACTTGGAACTTTTCCAAAGGTTCCAGCTCCTTTTTTGCTCCGGTTCTGACCTTGATTCCATTTTTTCCCTCTTTTTTGGACCCCTTCTTTGTTTCTGTCGGAGGCGGGATCGGGTCGGAACCAAATTTGGAACTTTTCCAAAGTTCCAAGTTCCAGTCTCGTTCTGTTTCCAGTTCTAGTTCCAGCTCTGGTTCCAATTCTGGTTCCGGTTATGGCCTCGTGCTTGTGCACCTCCTTCTCTTCTTTGACCGTGCATTTTGACCATGGCGTAGTTTTTTCCAGTCTCGCTTTTGCTTCTTTCCCCTTTCCTTGCCTTTGTTGGAGGTGGGTTCGGGATGGGGTTCAAACTTGAAGCTTGATGAAAGTTTCAGTTTCGGTTTTGTTTCCACCATCGCCCCCACTGTGGTTTGCCCAGAATCAGTTTTCGTTCCAATCCTGTCTTCTTTCTTTCTTTCCTTGTGCTTTTTCTTTCTTTTCCTAGGCCTGGGATCAGGTCAGAAATCGAATTTGGAACTTTTCCAAAAGTTCTCATTCCTGGTTTTCATTCTGGTTTCGGCCCCAGTCCTGCTTTTTCTTCTTTCCTTTTCTTTTTGACCTGGGATTGAGGGTAGTCTCTTCCTCCTTGGTTTCCCCTTATGTTTTTCTTCTCTTCCTTCTTCTTTTGAGTTTTTTCGGGGGCGGGATCAGAACGGAATCCAAACTTGAAACTTGAAGAAAGTTTCAAGACCGGATTTAGTCCCGATTCCGGCTCCACTGCTTCATTGTTTTTCCCTTTCTTCCTTATTTCTTTCCTCCTTGGCTTTCATCAGGGTTGCTTTCCCTGTTTGTCTTTCTTCCTTTTTTTCCCTTCCTTCGCCTTCCTTTGAGTTTTGTCAGGGTAGGGTCCGGGTCAGAATCTGGGTTGAAACCTAAGCAAAGTTCGTGACCCAGATTTTGTCATGATCCCGGTTCCGTCGGGATTCATCTGTCCTTGCTTCCACCCCCTTTCTTCCCTGGTCCTGGTTCTAGTTCCATCTTGGCCCCACCTCTGCCAACTATGAGGGGTCCCAGCGAATAGTTGAAGTTGCCTCGACTTAAAAGGCTTTCAGCGTATATATCTGCCTTTGCCATAATGTCTCCCTGACATGAAGTAGGCTCATCAAAAGACCTTTCCTTCGCCATAGTGTCTCACCAAAAGTCACAGGGTCTTCCCATTGATCGAAAGGGAGCATGTTTTAGGAAAAGTTTGGCCGACACAAAGGAGCCCCTCGGTATGACTAAGGGCTTTCGTCAAGATGTCTTCCTGACTATGTATATGATGGTTCATCAGCGGAGCTAGGTGATCTCGGCATTATGTCTTGGCGAGCTTTTCTTGTCTCGCCGACTGGAGAAACAGAGTGCATAATATTAGTATAGGTTCACTTTTTGTCTCATCAATCGATGACAGAAGGATATGCTCATCAGTGTAGGTTGGGGCAATCGCTGTAACGTCTCGGCGAATGACCTTTGGTCTTGCCAATGGAAAACAATGAAGGATCCTTGTTGGCGTAACAATTATCTTATCTCGACGACTCAGAATGCATTGAGACCTTTCGGTGTAGCAAACGTAGTCTATGTAAGGTCTCCCCAATAGATGGAAGCTATAACGACACACTTGGGGCAATCTCATCAATGGGAGATACATAATGTCTCAACGACCCGAGGGTGGTTGAGGTCTTTCGAGATAACAGGATGCACTTGGTATGATGTCTTGCCAACTGTGGAATGTCACAGCGATAGAAAATGAATGGACTCGTCGGCAAGATATAGAGGGTGTCTTAGCAACAAAAGTAGATATCGGTATGACTATGGGGTATCGCCATGATGTCCTACCGACTTGATAAGGTTTCAGCGAAAGGAGTGCAGAGCTCGATAGAATGAAGAGTGTTCGGGGTGACATTTTTCCTTAGGTAAAATGTCTCATTGACACACGTATACCTTGCTAACTACAAAGAAGCTCAAACCCAAAGGTGAAGAGAAAGCTCAGAGTAAATGAAGTGAGCTCGCCATAGCTCTCACCGACCTACCCGAGGAAGTTACGTGGAATTCATTTAACCAATCAAAGAGATCTAAAGGTAAACCATGGCAATCTAAAGAACATCAACAGGATGAAGGGTGACATGTATCTGTTGCTAGCACAGAGCATTCTAGGCACAGTCGAAGTAGCTCAAATAGGACACGATGGATTGAATGAATGCGGTAGTTGAAAAATATCTGAAGAAGGCTTCTCCAGGAGTGGTTCTTCACACCAACACCAACAATAGGGACAAGCAGGCTTCTGCATTTAATTCACCAAAAGATCTGAGGGTAGATCTTGGTGTGCTCTGATATTTTTGTAAGCCCAAAGGGGCCGACATACTTTTGTATATAAGGCATTTTTTCCTTCTTGTAAAACAGTTCTCCTTATGCTTTTTCTAAAAATATGTGACTTTTATAGTCCTCTCTCAGATTAGAAAACTTTTGTAACTCAATTTTGGAGATTAAATTTAGCAAAGACCTTGATTATTATTGATTTGAAGCTCTTGCCTACTTTCTCTATACATTTTTGTGTTCAGTCAGCCAATTGATCAAGCTTTTAGTGAGGTAAATGTTTATTTCCTTCGAGCTTTGTTTTAGATTTTAGAACCTTTATGCAAAACGCGTGTTTTTGCAAGTTACAAATTGTGTCAAAAGATGTAATGAATTTTAGATGTGAAATTAACTTTCCTTCTAGGAATCTTAGCATTAGGACCTATTTGTGAAACACTTTTGCAAAAAAATATACAGAAGTGAGTTGTGCAAATTTATCCTCAGTCATTACAAGCAAGTGTATGAAGTCTGGTTTCAAATCTGAGTAGTGCTTGGTGTATCACCTTAGGATTTAGCTTTATTTTATGTATTCATCATCCCTTCTCCTCTCAAAGAATCAGTAGTTTAGGTGGTACCCAAAGGAAGCCGGCCTTCTTTGGAGGTTCATTTCAACTATAGGTGACCCACAGCCTTGAAATGATCCCATTGTGTCTCTAGAAAGCTCAGTTGTAAACTTTGCTCAGGGTGCAATTCTAAGTGACAATAGTTTATGGCACACTCGGTGGGACTCGAACCCACAATTGCCTGATCGAACTCACAATTGCATGATAGGAAAAATCTGTTCACCTGAAGATAAACAAGTTTTTTTTCTTTATGCCAAGAATTCTATGATGTCTTTGCTTGGGAATACTCATATTTGAAAGGGTTTGATCCTCATATTGCTTAGCATACAATTGAATTAGAACCCAATACCAAGCCAGTAAGGCAGAAACAAAGGCCTTTGAATCCCAAGCTCAAACCCTTAATGATTAAAGAGCTGACCAAATTAGTTGAGGGGGATATTGTCTTTCCTATTAAGCATACTTCATGGGTCTCTAACCTTTTACCAGTTAGGAAGAAAAGTGGTGAGATAAGGCTCTGTGTAGACTTCAGGGATCTTAACCGATCCTCTCTAAAAGACCACTACCCACTGCTCTCCATGGAACGGATCTTGCAAGAGGTTGCTGGTTCTGAAAGGTTTTCCCTACTAGATGGTTTTTCAAGATATAATCAGGTGCTTGTTAAAGAGGAAGATCAGTTTAAGACTGATTTTACAACTAAATGGGGCACCATGGCATACAAAAGGATGCCTTTTGGTTTGTCTAACACTGGTGCCATGTTTCAGAGGGCCATGGACATGGCATTTTGAGGTTTGATCAACAAGATTATACTAATTTACCTAGACGATATTACAGTATATTCCAAGAATGCTGATGAACATGTGTCACATCTTAAGCAAGTTTTTTAAAAATGCAGGGAGTTTGGTATCTCTCTCAATCCAAAGAAGAGCATCTTTGTTGTTCATGAGGGGAACCTATTAGGACACATAGTGTCAAAACAAGGAATCACTATTGACCCTAAAAGAGTCAGAGCCATACTCGAGTTGCCACTGCCTAATCACAAGAAGGGTCTACAGAGCTTTCTAGGATAGATTAACTTCCTGAGGAGGTTCATCCCAGATGTTGCAAACCTATTACAGCCTCTGATGGCTATGTTAAAGAAGAATGTAGTTTTTAGTTGGACAAAAGATGCCAAGCATAGTTTTGAAAAGGTCAAGGAGGCCTTAGCAGCAGTTCCTACACTGATAAATCCCAATTTCTCTAAAGATTTTTATTTATATGCTTATGGTAGCACAAGTGACATTTCTGCAATAGTAGTTCAAAAAAATGAAGAGAATCTAGAACAACCAATAGCCTTTTTTAGTCAAGGTTTGGTTGATTATGAACAAAAATACTCCTTTGTAGAGAGGCATGTTCTTGCTGTAATCAGAAGCTTGAAGAAATTCAAACCTTTGATCTCTCATAATAAGGTTCATATTCTGGTTGCACACTCAAGTGTGAAAGAATTCTATTGAATAAGGATCTGAATGAAAAAATAGTAGGGTGGATCACTAAAGTCATGGAGTATGACGTAGATATCAAGATCACCAGATTGGTTAGGGGAAGAGGTCTCTGTGAGCAGCCTGCTACTGGGTCACGTAGCGATATTGAGCTAGAAAAGGATGTTACCCTTGCTAATGCAGATGAGGTTCAGAATGCTCATGATGATATGCCTATGAGGATAAATAATTGGGTTCAAGATATGACCCAATTTTTACAAACCGGTGAGTGTCCACCAGGTTTGAATAGATCCAAAAGAAGATACTTCAAATTGCAGTCCATACCATATGTGCTGGTAAATAATGTTCTCTTCAAAAAGGATCTAAGTAGTGTCCTATTAAGATGCATTCACGGTGACCAAATTGAAAGGGTGCTTGACGAGTTTCATGATGGAGCTGCAGGAGGTCACTTTGCTCCCAGAACTACTCCCTGGAAGGTCATGAGAGCTGGTTACTACTGGCCCAGCTTGTTCAAGGATGCATATTCCTAGTCAAGGAAGTGCATCAAATGCGCTATGTTTTTAGGAAAAGAAAATTTGCTAGCTATGCCCCTGCATCCAATTCAAGTGGAGCAACCCTTCATGAGATGGGGCATTGATTTCATTGGGCCAATAAGTCCACTTTCTAGTGCTGGTCACAAGTGGGTTCTTACAGCCACTGACTACTTTACAAGGTGGACAGAGGTAGTTGCTTTGAAAGAAGCAAAAGAGTCTTCAGTCTTGAGCTTCTATGAGGATATAGTCACTAGGTTTGGAGTGCCTGCCTCCATCATATTTGATAATGCCCTTGCATTCACGGGTCTAAGAATAACTGACTGCGCCGTTAAGCATGGTATTCATTTGAACACATCTTCAAATTATTACCCTCAAGGTAATAGCCTAGCTGAGAGCACAAATAAGAACCTCATCAGAATTATTAAAAGAACCATAGAGGATAATTAGAGGACCCGGCCCAGTAGTTTAAAGAATGCACTTTGGGTGGACAGAGTGACCCCTAAGAGGTCTATTGGTAACTCACCATACATGTTGGTCTATGGAAAAGAAGCAAGATTACCCCTTTCTGTGGAGCTACTGGCTCTAGACATTGTTCACCAGCTGGAGGTGCTTGAGGGATAGGACCCAATGTCTGTAAGGTATGCAGAGCTCATGGAGCTCGAAGAACTAAGAGAAAGAGCAATGAAAAGTTTGGAGGATCATCAGCTCTAGACAAAGAGGACATTTGATAAAAGGGATACAAAAAAATATTTTAAGGAGGCAGATCTTGTGCTCAGGTGGGATGTCCCTAAAAAGAAGACCAGGCTATCACACCAAGTTCGACAATATATGGACTGGTCCATTTTTTATCACAGGCTGTAAAGAGCACAATGCATATCAACTAGCTACAACAGAAGGTGAAGTGCTTCCTATCCCAATCAATGGGATACACCTTAAGCCCTGTTTTCAAATCTAATAGGTCTAGCTCTTGTACATAATAGTTTAGGCTTTATATTTTCCGTAAGTGTTGTTTAACACAATGTATATTTTCTCTTTTTATTTCCCCTGTCTTGCCATTTTGGCTACCTATTGTGTCCTATAAATCTCATGAGGATGGGGCCATGTGCACAGCTCACGTTTTAATTGTTCTTTGAGTTTTCTAAACGACTCCATGCCCAATGGATAGTCCTAGGCTACTGGTTCTTATGTTTAGCAGGAAAACATCTAGAAAAGGTCACCAGAAATGTTACCCATTTTTTCACCTATGGGTTCAATCAGGTAGGGTAGCCCATGCTTTTAGAGGCTCTCGAGGATCAGATGGAGGAACACTTGCATCAGGATCACATTTTTCTAACTTGTTTGCTTTTTGTGCAGATGCAGGGGAAAATGGTGTCTTAAATTCGGCACATGGATTAAATGTGGCTCCCAAGAGGGTTGAGCCCAGTGTGCATGTCTTCAGTTTGGGGGTGGGTTTTCTTTTTCTTCCTTGTCTTTCCCTCTTTTCTTTTTTTTTTCTTTTCTTTTCTTTCTTTTCTGCCGAGGGCGGGATCGGGTCGGAATCCGAACTTGGAACTTTTCCAAAGGTTCTGGTCCTTTTTTGGTCCGGTTCTGACCCCAATTCTGTTTTTTCCCTCTTTGTTAGGCCCCTTCTTTTTTCTGTCAGAGGCAGGATTGGGTCGGAACTAAATTTGGAACTTTTCCAAAGTTCCAAGTTTCGGTCTCTTTTCGTTTCCAGTTCCGGTTCCGGTTCTAGTTCTAGTTCCAATTCTGATTCCGGTTCCGACCCTGTGATTGTGCACCTCCTTCTCTTCTTTGACCGTGCGTTTTGACCATGGGGTAGTTTTCCCCGGTCCCGCTTTTCCTTCTTTCCCTTTTCCTTGCTTTGTCGGAGGCGGGTTTGGGATGGGGTTCAAACTTGAAGCTTGATGAAAGTTTCAGTTTCGATTTTGTTTCCGCCCCCGCCCCCACTGTGGTTTGACCGGAATCAGTTTTCATTCTGATCTCGTCTTCTTTCTTTCTTTCCTTGTGCTTTTTCTTTCTTTTCCTAGGCCCGGGATCGGGTCGGAAACTGAATTTGGAACTTTTCCAAAAGTTCCCATTCTTGGTTTTCATTCCGGTTCCGGCCCCAGTCCTGCTTTTTCTTCTTTCCTTTTCTTTTTGACCTGGGATTGAGGGTAGTCTCTTCCTCCTTGGTTTCCCCTTATGTTTTTCTTCTCTTCCTTCTTCTTTTGAGTTTTGTCGGGGGCGGGATCAGAATGGAATCCAAACTTGAAACTTGAAGAAAGTTTCAAGACCGGATTTAGTCCCGGTTCCAGCTCTGCTGCTTCATTTTTTTCCCTTTCTTCCTTGTCTCTTTCCTCCTTGGCTTTCGTCGAGGTTGCTTTCCCCGTTTGTCTTTCTTCCTTTTTCTTCCCTTCCTTCACCTTCCTTTGAGTTTTGTCAGGTTGGGTCCAGGTCGGAATCTAGGTTGAAACCTAAGCAAAGTTTGTGACCCAGATTTGGTCCCGATCCTGATTCTTTCGAGATTCATCTGTCCTTGCTTCTGACCCCTTTCTTCCCCGGTCCCGGTTCCAGTTCCATCTTGGACCCACCTCCATCAACTATGAGGGGTCCCAGCAAATAGTTGAAGTTGCCCCGACTTAAAAGGCTTTTGGCATATATATGTGCCTTCACCATAATGTCTCCCTGACATGCCAAAGTCTCCTCGACATGAAGTAGGCTCGTCAAAAGACCTTGCCTTCGCCATAGTGTCTCGCCGAAAGTCACAGGGTCTTCCCAATGATTGAAAGGGAGCATGTTTCGAGACAAGTCTGGCTGACACAAAGGAGCCCCTCGGTATGACTAAGGGCTTTTGTCAGGATATCTTCCCGACTATGTATATGATGGTTCATCAGCAAAGCTAGGTGATCTCGGCATTATGTCTTGGCGAGGTTTTCTTGTCTCGCCGACTGGAGAAACAGAGTGCATAGTATCGGTATAGGTTCACTTTTTGTCTCATCGATCGATGATGGAAGGATATGCTCATCGGTGTAGGTTGGGGCTATCGCTATAAAGTCTCG
Source organism: Sequoia sempervirens (assembly GCA_007258455.2). Classification (NCBI taxonomy): domain Eukaryota; kingdom Viridiplantae; phylum Streptophyta; class Pinopsida; order Cupressales; family Cupressaceae; genus Sequoia; species Sequoia sempervirens. The sequence continues at coordinate 462,045,697 of VDFB02000015.1, read as the reverse complement.
ACAAATGACCTTTAGTCTTGCCAAAGGAAAACAATGAAAGATCCTTGTCGGCATACCAATTATCTTGTCTCGGTGACTCAAAATGCATTTAGACCTTTCAGTGTAGCAAACACAGTCTATGTAAGGTCTCCCCAATGGATGGAAGCTATAGCGACACACTTGGGGCAATCTCATTGATGGGAGATACATTATGTCTCAGCGACCCGAGGGTGGTTGAGGTCTTTCGGGATAACAGGATGCACTCGGTATGATGTCTTGCCGACGGTGGAATGTCACAGCGATAGAAAACGAATGGACTCGTCAACAAGATATAGAGGGTGTCTCAGCGACAAAAGTAGATATCGGTATGACTATGGGGTATCGCCATGAAGTCCTACCGACTTGATAAGGTTTCAGCGAAAGGAGTGTGGAGCTTGGTAGAATGAAGAGCATTCGGGGTGACATTTTTCCTTTGATAAAACGTCTCACCGACACACATATGCCTTGCCAAATGCAAAGAATCTTGAACCTGGAGGTGAAGAGAAAGCTCAGAGTAAATAAAATGAGCTCACCATAGCTCTCACCGACCTACCCGAGGAAGCTACGTGGAATTCACTTAACCAATCAGAGAGATCTGAAGGTAAACCGTGGCAATCTAAAGAACATCAACAGGATGAAGGGTGACATGTATCTGTTGCAAGCTTAGAGCATTCAAGGCACAGTCGAAGTAGCTCAAATAGGACATGATGGATTGAATGAATGCGGTAGTTGAAAAATATCTGAAGAAGGCTTCTCCAAGAGCGGTTCTTCACATCGACACCAACAACAGGGACACGCAGGCTTCTACATTTAATTCACCAAAAGATTTGAGGGTAGATCTTGGTGTGCTCTGATATTTTTGTAAGCCCAGAGGGGCCAACATACTTTTGTATATAAGGCATTTTTTCCTTCTTGTAAAACAGTTCTCCTTATGCTTTTTTCTAAAAATCTGTGACTTTTACAGTCCTCTCTCAGATTAGCAAACTTTTGTAACTCAATTTTGGAGATGAAATTCAGCAAAGACCTTGATTATTATTGATTTGAAGCTCTTGCCTACTTTCTCTCTACATTTTTGTGTTCAGTCAGCTGATTGATCAAGCTTTTAGTGAGGTAAATGTTTATTTCCTTCGAGCTTTGTCTCAGATTTTAGAACCTTTATGCAGAAAGCATGTTTTTACAGGTTACAAATTGTGTCAAAAACTGTAATGAATTTTAGATGTGAAATTAACTTTCCTTCTAGGAATCTTAGCATCAGGACCTGTTTGTGAAACACTTTTGCAAAAATATATACAAAAGTGAGTTGTGTAAATTTATCTTCAGTCATTGCAAACAAGTGTATGAAGTCTGGTTTCAAATCCGAGTAACGTTTGGTGTATCACCTTAGGATTTAGCTTTATTTTATGTATTCATCATCCCTTTTCCTCTCAAAGAATCAGTAGTTTAGGTGGTACCCAAAGGAAGTCGGCCTTCTCCGGAGGTTCATTTCAACTATAGGTGACCCACAGCCTTGAAATGATCCCATTGTGTCTCTAGAAAGCTCAGTTTTAAACTTTGCTTAGGGTGCAATTCTAGGTGACAATAGTCCCACCATACCAAAGCATGGCCCTGCAACTTTGTATTTGCAATATTTACTCTTTGCTCCTCAAGAACCTCATCAAATTCAAAATGGTTATCTAATGCAGTAATCCAGTCAAGTAACTCTTCATCATTTAGACTCCCACCATATTTAGGAACATCAATCTTTACCTTAGGTTTGTCATCCCTAACTGCCTTCACCAACTTTGCAATTCTTTGATCCTTTGGGTCAAGTTTTTCTTCCATATCTTCAAACTCATCATCTTCCTCTTCATTTGACTCACTCTCTTCCACTTCCCTTCTTTTGTTTGTCTCCAAGGCTATGATTCTTTCCTCCAACTCTGTAATTTCTTTAGCATGTCTATCTTTCATCTCCTTCATCTCTTTAGCCATATCTTTGTTCTTTGGAGGCATCTTTGAATACTAAACTCTTCACTTATTCCTTGCTCTTCACAACCTGCAAAATCCAAACAAACCTACTCCCTGATTCTTTGATACCACTTTGATGCAGATCCAAGGTGGAGAACTCACAATTAGACCAAAACAACCAGACTTCAACAAGGATTCAACCTTCAAAACACCATTCACTAAATTTGCCCAAGACAACACCTATTACTTCTATCCTCCAAGTCTCAACAAATGAGCTTATCTTTTAGAGAAGGCCACAAAAATCCCAACTCCACATCAATTAAGCATCCACTCAGACCCTAATAAAATTCCCAAACCAATCACACAAGGTTCCTTTGCAACATTGTGGAGAATCATCAAACTGACCTATAGAAAGGCTGCTAGAATTAGCCTTTTTTTACAAAAAAATTACCTCTTATACTTCTCCTAATTCCTCAATCTCCTGGATAGTCCTCAAATATGTCACAAAACGCCCAAATCCACAGTTCTTTAACAATTTCATACCATCTATGTTGCCATTCTCTAGAACCCTCAATTTACTTACAAACACCTAGGGTTTTCTGTATTTTTCCCTTCCAAGGCTCTTCAAGCCTAACCAAAACATCACACATCTTTAATAGGGTCTGCAAAAACATAGTAAACACTCACAAGGCCTTTGACCTCATTAGTTTTCAAAATCACTACTTTAGTTTCTCTTTTTCAAGTCAAAAACCCACATTTCCAGCCTAGGGTAACTCCACCCAGCCTTATAGATGCCTTGCCATGGTTCCAATAAAGCATAGAAACTTAAATTAACATAATACAAGCCTTTCCTCCAAATCACAAGTCACCACAGTAGGAGGAAAGGCTCCATTCTTAAATAAGATGAAAACTCAAACCCTATTGGCTTGTTAGAGGCAGAGCAAGAGAATGTAGTTTCCTTTCACAAAAAAAAAAATTCAAGGACCCTCAAAACAAAATAATATGATTTCTAAAACATATTACCACCAAATAATATAAGTTTTAAACCATTGGTGGCATGTACTGGGTTGTACACAGTAAGAAAAAATTAGAAAACTCAGGAAAATGCTTGAAAATTCACAGATTGGATGTTGAAACATGGCACATATTCCTAAAAAGGCATTTCATTAACCCTTCATTCAGGCTTGCAAGATGTCTTTATACATTTTCAAATCAAGACAATCTTCCCTCAATGCCTATAACCACCCTTTAACTACCAAGACCTTCACTTGTCTTAAAAACTGCCAACATTGACAAATTTTGCTAAATAAGCGTCATTGTGCAACTTTGTTGTCCAAGACACCTAAGACCACTCAAACACCTTTATTTCATCCCTAATATAACTTCTAGACTCTTTCCTTGCACTTCCATTTACAATTTTAATAATTTTCCTTCAAAGATTACATGGCAGAATTGACAATTTTGAAGGAAGAGTGCATGTTTGCACATTTGACCACCAAACTAACAAAATCCCTAAATACATACAAGAATGGTCTACTTAGACCTTGTTTTCAATACTTACTATGATAAATCACCTAAAACTCCAAGACTCACCAAAAATCCCTCAGGACAAACTGCTACCAAAGTGAATTTTGCAACATGGTTGTAGGTGCCCCTTCGCCACTGTGCTCTCATGATCTTGTCACCTATTTTTGACATATCATATTTTTAATTATTTTTTGATAATTTGGTACCTTTCGTATGGAATCTTATTTATTGTGCTTTAGTGATCCTGTCACCTATTTTTAATGCATCATCTTTTTAATTATTTACCAACAACTTGTTGCCTTTCGTACGTAATCTTGTTTACTGTGCTCTATGACTCTATCACCTATTTCTTATGCATCATCTTTTTAATTATTTATGGACAACTTTCTACCTTTCATATTTAATCTTATTTACTGTGCTCCCGTGACCCTGTCACCTATTTTTGACACATCATCTTTTAAATTATTCATCGACAACTTGCTACCTTTCGTATCGAATCTTATTTACTGTGCTCCCATGACCCTTACCAACAACTTGTTATCTTTCATGGGTATGTGCGGGATCATGATGGGCCAAAAAGTGGCGATATGATGGGTATGTGTAGGGTATGTGGCTGACGACTTTTTTTTAATCCAAAATTGATGAAACGAAATTGGTTTTTAAAGGATATTCTCAACTTTCCACCAATATAAATTATGATAGACTTTGAATTTAATAAATTATTATTATTCATTTTCTATTTGAAATATGACTAAATTCCTGATTGATAGGTTGATTGAAAAATATTTATAGCTTTCAAATGGTATCACATTTTTGAATTTGAAACATACGTCACATTCTATGCTTCACATACTATAGGATTAAAAAAAGAAAATTTTAATTTAATTAAGTTTTGACCAAGTTAAGGTGGTTAGACACACGAGTTTTTATATTTTTTAAAAGTTATAATAAAAAAATTATAATTAATTATTTACTTGGACAAAAATTACAAAAAATATGCATCACATCCAGACATGAGTCTTCTACTTATATCTAAAATATTATAAAAAATAATTCTCATTTTATTGTGGTTAGGGTGGTCTGACAGACACCTACTTCTTACTTTCTCCCTAAAATTTAAGTACTACTACATTGAAATTTCAAATTTTCACCAAATGGATTTTTTCTTTTTTTAAATAAACCTAGTAGTTTAGAAACTAAATTCAATTTGCTACATATTCTATTGTTACATATTTTTGAAATAATATAGATAACTTATTCAAAATTTTATGCCAAGTTACCTAACTTTGATTTTTCTGAATTTTTTGCCACTTAAGGGCCTTTTTTTTCATGATGATCCTGCACATACCCTCATATGGAATCTTATTTACTATGCTCCCATGACCATGTCGCCTATTTTTGGCATATCATGTCCTTTTAATTATTTACTGATAACTTGCTATCTTTCATATGTAATCTTATTTACTATGCTCCCACAACCCTGTCACTTATTTTTTATGCATCATCTTTTAAATTATTTACCCACAACTTGCTACCTTTCGTACAAAATTATATATTCAATTGTCAATGACTAAAAACACTTCTTACTTGCCACACATTATTGGCATGTAGATGGACATAACACAAGACTTTTCACAAGCTTTTCTTGCATAAAAATCAATCCCATGGAATCCACGTTCACCAATAATCAAATAGGTATACAGTCTCTTGAAATCACATCTACTCACTGTGGACAACAATATTTTATTAACTACCATATCTATCTTTATATTATCATTTTTAACAAAACCCTCCAACTAGTCATCCTAATTTTTTGAGTGATTTTAACTTTGAAAAGAGCCAAATCAGATAGTAGTCGAGTGTTGTCGAGTGAAACGTTGAGTGAAAAGTGAACAAGGCCAAACAAGGAAAATATAGTAAGGTTCCACATTCCATTGTTGTCAATGGCCAAGGTTAAACGGGATATCGATGTGTGGCCTTTAACTATGTTTTGACTATTGATGCTCTCGGTTATCTACTACATAAATACAATCAAATGAATTGGATTAAGGGTATCTCTATCCCTAATAATGTAGTTGTTATAAATTCACACTTTGCTGATGACAATTTGCTTTTTATTCAAAATTCTGCTATAGAAGTTAGGAATGTTATGGAGGTTTTAGATCTGTATTGTGAGGTTTCGAGGTTGAAGTTGGCTATTCATAAAACTGAATTTATAATGATTCAAGCCGATCTAGTTTCTAAGTGGATTATGGCTGAATGGAAACAAATTAAACATGGACAAATCACTAGATACCTAGGTATTTTGTTTGGGATAGGGGTGATACTTCATGATATGTGGAGATGGTTTATCAATAAATTGAAGAACAAAATCTTTAATTGGGGGAATAAATTTTTATCTTTAGCTAGAAAAATTCAAGTGATTAATCGAATATTTTTGGCCACCCATGTCTACTATTCTTCATGTTGGATGTCATCTAAAAGAGGCTATGATGATCTAGTCAAACTTATTTGGCAGTTTTTGTGGATGAATTGGGAAGGAAAAAGGGGTTTTAGGACCTCTTCACGGCTGCATTGTATTCAACCAAAGAATAGGGGAGGTTTGGGTCTCTTAAATCCTAGGACACAAGGGGTGTGCTTATCAGCTAAATCGATAGTAAGAGTTATGTCTGGTGAAGAACCATAGAAAATTTTGGTTAGACATTGTATTGCTCAAGCTATAGTAAGTAACAGGTGGCAGAACGTGGGATGGTAGGACAAAATTCTGCTTGCTCCTTTTTTCCGTGTGAAAGCTTATTTCCAACTACAATCCATTTGGAAAGCTTGGTAACAAGTGTGCAATTTTTTAACTTGGAAGGAAGGCTCACTACAACATGGTTTTACCTTTTCTACCTCTTCCATCTGGTGGAATAAGCTTGTGCAATATCATGGACAACATCTTTCTATCTCCTTCCCTCGGCAATCTCATTACCTTTTTAAGAAAGGGGTGCAGAGGTTTGCAGATATTTGGGACTTTTCTTCTTTTGACTGGGTCAGCTGGAAAGAGTCCAAGCAAGCTTTTAATTTGAACAGGTTTAAAGGTTTCATGGTTTTTGTTAAGGATTCCGTCCCTATAGAGCTTATTATGAAGCTTTGTTCTCCTTTAAATTGTAACTTCTTTAAGGATTGGTTGTGGTTGGGCAAATACTCCTTTTTTTGTTTTCTTTTGAAGCAAATCTACTTTCAGCTCCTTCCTAATATGAACTTGAATCCAAGGCTTAACAGGAAATGGCATTGTAAATTTTCTAAGAAGATATGGAGGTTGCTTAGTGCTCAAATATTGAAATCCAAAGCAGAAGCTAATGCACAGGGTTTGGCTTGGAAAGTTCTTCATCATAAGTTGCCTATTGGGTTCAGAATTAAATATTTAATGACCCAAGTTGCTAGGTGCCCTTTTTGTCAGCACAATGAAAATCTGAAGCATATCTTTTGGGATTGTTATAGAGCAAAAAAAAATGGAACATTATTTTTGACAATCTTCTTGCTATTTTTTATCATGCATTGAGATGGAAAGACGCTTTGTTTGGTATTAAATTTCATAATAATTTGTTTGCTGATTTTACGAGACAATGTATTTTGTTACACCTGTGGAAAAGTAGATGTTCAGCTATGCTTTCCAATCACATTTTGCATCAACAAACAGATATTCAAAAGTTTTACTCTAACCTGACGGTTCAATTTATATTCTTATGTTCTCAGCTCAGAAAGGGACGTAAAGGTGATGCAGATTACAATCAGTGTCTAGACTTGATCAGATATCAATTTCTTCAACATCATGAAGAGGAGTTCGTTTCTGCTAAACGGCTGCATATGTTTTTCAAATTCAATATGTAATTGTGTTCTTCACGCATTGTATTTTGGATTATATGTATTGTTGTTTGTTTTAGCCATTTCTATTACGAATGATTGGCATAGTTATCTGTATTTGTGAGCTGTTTGCTTGCTATGTTTAGCGCTTTCTCTCTCTTTCTTTTAGCAGTCCATCTTTAAGATTGCATTCTTTCACCTATTGTATTTTTTAAACTTTCTTCAATACAAAAAAAAAAAAAAAACCTGGCCCACTGTATATATGACAGAGAAAGGCAGTACATTTTTGGAGCGCGTAAAATTAAACAACGCAGTTAAAAAAAGCAATTAAATCACGTCCACGTCTGTATTTGTCTATCCCGACATGTACATTTGAGCGTATTTACTGATTAATTAAAGCCACGAGAATATTGATTTGACAACGGGATGGGAACATTCTATTTCTATTTGTATAATTTACAACTTTCATGAGAAATGTATCTTCGATCTGTTTTTCCTCAACTAAAATTTATTGGAAAAATGTCTGTCATGGGAGGATATTTAATGAATGCGATGATGTCGTACCGAAGATTTTTCCTATGCCCATCTGTAATATAGCTGGTTTGGGTGGAGTAGATACGCCCAGTTCAAATACAGGGGTACATCATCTGTGCAGTAAATATGCTACCGTATAGAAAGCACCATCCATCATAATAAGCTACGGCTATTCTTGTGTACACCGTCTTGTATATTAGTCATTTGAGCCTTAGAAGACACCACCCATCATAGTAAGCTTCAACTATTCCTTTGTACACGGTCTCGTACATTAATTATTTGGGCCGCTTTGGTAGATTTTAACTCTGGATTGAATCTGCACCTTTCACCTTTGTAAATGTGTCCAACATCTGGTAACAATTTTTTTATATCTCTGGTGAGCACTCCATTTCCGGTCGAGGGGCTGGTCCTTGGGCCAGGTCCAGTAGTTACTGCTGGATATGATTTTGAGAGACCGTAAATTTCATTATCGCTGCATGTGGATTTCATGGGACTGATTTTTCTACGTATGTCAGAGAAGTACTAGTGTTGTGTACACTCTTAACATTTTTTGTATTGCCCACGCAAAGCTCGAATCCCTGAAGCGGCAGCACTTGAGACTTGTTGCTTACCAAAACGCTGCAAACGACAAGCCTCTACGCTCTGTTTTAACTCTATGAAGTAGCTAATTAGGTAAGGATACGAATAATAAATAAAAGATACAGAATAGTAAAGGTAATTTATTCTTTGTTTAGTAGAATGAGAAAACAAGGATGGATCTCGATAATATGGCTTGATGAGGTGCCTATGTATAAAATAATCTCAAGAGAAAAACCTCTAATAAAGGCCCCTCCAATAGAGAGAAAACACAAGATACTCTCTAAGGTATTAGAAAGATAAAAATCCATGTGACAAAAAAAATCCCTCAATAAGAGAATAAAAGAGAGACGACTTAGCTCCCCACAATGTATAATCTCCTATAGTGATGATGAATGCTTGACAAAAGACGATGAAGAAGATCCAAAACCATCAAATGACATTTCTCCTTTTAGGAAAAACTAAAACCAAAGATATATGTAATATGTCTTCTCATTCTTGAAACAAATATGTGGGAAGAAAGATCAAGATGTGTGATGTGTCTAGAAAGTGCTCAAATATTGCCATGTTGGTGTCAAAATGTGCCACAATTAAACTAATATTCTCAAGACTAATTGAAAACTTTTTCAATCTAAAACTTTTTGGGAAAAAATGTAGAACATGAACCAAGGATGAAGATCAATTCTTCAAATTCTACTCAAAGATATCCAAACCAATGTCAAACTATGACAAATAAATACGAGGAGAAAGAACATGAAGGACTAAATATGCCCTCATGATATTTGAAGAAGATAATTCAACTCCATACTTTAGCTAATATCAAAGATGACATGAAAATCATGGATAATGTCCTCCAAATCTAAAAAGGACTCACAAATAGGGAATTTTTTAGTGGTGAATCTTCACAAATTGGTAAATAGCTCATATCAGCCAAGTCAAAATTGGTGAATATATTGCAACCAACAAGGTGGCCAAATTGTTTGGATTCTATGAATCATCAGTCTAATACATTTCTATGCGCCATCAATTTATTTTATGAAGTATATTTAATTAATAGTTTCACCATAACAAACTACACATTTCCAACAAACTAATTAATATTTTCACGTAGAATCTCAGAAGCAAGTATTGAATCACCCACATATTTTCCAATACTATTAAAACAACAATATATATCAGGATATGTTTCCCCAACATCATTAGATTTTCATTGTGTATGAGTACCCATTTTTCCAATAACATTGAAAAAATTACGTTTGAGGACACATTTCACCAATTACATTAAAATATAATTATGTATGACAACCCATTTCACCACTATTATAATAACTCCATGCTAATCGCAAAGCCATAATTTCCTTGAAAATTACAATGTATGTGTCTCGTTGAGGTTTGATTTGCCCAACATTTAGATGTATTATTGTATAATCACGCAAGATTTGCCAAATTTTTACTATACCATTTAAAAATCCCACATAATTCACCAAATATAAATTGATATAAATACAATCAAAACTGTAATTTATTCTTACACATTTTTCTCAGTTCTGAACTTGTGAGATATCGATTTGGAAGTTGGACGTAGAACCTTGATCATAGACAAGTTACAAACTTACAACTACAGGAATTGTTGCATTAACGAATAGCAAGTCAGTGAAAACCTAAAGGCAAGTGATCATTTCTTCATAGTTTTATAAGATTTTTATTCTTTTACATTCTTTCTTCAATCTTAAAGATGATATTGAGTAGGGAACAAGATCTAGATTTTATATTTTATGTCCTTAAACAAGAAGACATTTTTTTCTAGCTTTTATTTCATGGGAGATTAAGATGTCGAGCAACAAGTGCAACAAGATTAAGACTCCTCAGGGTGGTGAAGGAAGGCCGTCAAAACACCAAAAATGTAGAGTTAACATAAATTCTTATTTTGGCAATGTTTTTGATCCATCAAATCAAGATGGAACTACATAATCAACTCTTGCACCAAATATTAATGAAGAAAGCATTGGAAATACCTAACTGGAAGATGGGATTGCGTTGATTGAGTCAAATGAGGATGACAATGTTGCGGAAGATGTTCTAAGGGATACCTAGGTTAGCAAAAATGAGTTAATTGACCTGGATGTTGCTGCAAGGAAGAGGAAAAGAAAAGAAAAATAAAAAATGGGGTGTGAGTGGGATAAGACAAGGAATTTTCATATTGACTGGGTGTCAAAGTACCCATTCATTAAACCAGTAGAGAATGCAAAAAAAGATTAGCCTCCAATAGAATTTGTAAGTGTAAGATTTGTATTTGGAAATATAAAAGAGACAAGAAGTTGCAACTAAATCTTGACACTATAGAAAAGCATATCAGTAAATTTTCTAAAAAATAAATCATATATGGAAAGAAAAATCAATAGTAAGAAGGAAATTAAAGGAAGTCTTCATGTTATGTATGCCCTAGAATATGATGAGCATGTGAAAACAATGGCGAAACTTGTTGAATGTGGAGGTTCAATTGAAGCTTAATTTGGAAATATAATGGGAGGACCACAACTGAAAAAAACTATTCAGATGAGTTTTATTTTCCATATTTTGTCTAGAAGGTATCCTATGATAGACTACCCAAAATATAATAATTTATTATTTTTTTAGGTGTTCCTCACTTTCTCAACACACATTAGTCAATAAACACTAGATTGGAATGAGAAAGTTTCCTACCTGAGGTGGAAAAACAAGATTTATAGGAGAAAATAAAAGAGAACCTTCATTGCCTTATCTTTATATGAAGTTACCGTGGTAGAAAATATTTATCGGGTACCTATGCATGTGTACACTGTACACTAACATCTACAAATCTCATCTACTCTATGTTCATAAAATGATGGAGAGTTCGACACCACAAAATATATTTAAACTAGTTAAGAAATATTTGAATGAAATTAGAGGTATGGAAGACTCCACAATTGCTAAAAGGTTGGTGTGTGTAGGAGCTGGGGAAGCTTTAAAGTAATGCAAGGTCACAAGAATAGTCTTTTCATAAAGTTGCAGACTACTTTTTCACCATGCATGATTCTCATTCACTACATGGCCCACAAAATGAGTTTTATTTAAAATTGTAAGCAAGTTTCCTCCAATATCAAAAGTTAAAAATTTAGTCCACGAACTTTATGCATACTTTTGTTGAAGTCCCAAACATTTGTGAAATTTCAAACTTTTACTGAGGTAATAATAGGAGGAAACAAGCTTCTTAAGGATGTTGATACCAAATGGATCTCCTTGCATGGGATAGTACAATGAGTTTTTTTAGAATATTGATCCTTGATTTGAGTAATGGATGAACATCACCACACAATAGACAAAGCTCTTGACCTCTTACATAGGTTAAGGGATATAGAGATGTACTCATAACTTTATCTTTTCTTCTCCCCATGCTAGATGAAATGAACAATCTTGTGAAAAAATCCCAAGATAGAACTATGTATATCTATGAATATACTAAACTATGTAGAATGACATACATGACCTGAGTGATAATCTATATCTATCAGATTATCCATTTCAAAGTGTAGTGTAGAAATATGTATCCCTTTACATTTTCACACTTGTTTGGGCCCTCCTTTCTAAAATTGGGCTTCTTTATGCCTTATTTGGTCCTATTTTACATCCACAAGCCTTATTTAATGCATCTTTTCGAGGCTAATCCCAACACATATCAGATGACCAATCAAAATGTAATGATTTTGGTTTATATGACCTAGATTTAGTGATCTGGGATTCATACACCACCTTGGGCATATGGGTCACACCTAAGTTTTGGGGCATGAAGCTAAATTTATCATAAAGCTAAGCATTTCTTGAAATTTATGTCCCGAGCTTAGCCTATTGGGACTCATACGCCCCAACTGGTGTGTGAGTCATGCTTAGCTTGGAACTAATTTTGAATTTAATTTTTGACAATATTTTATTCTCCTAGATCTAATGTCGACTTATAGTGTTGTAATTTCGAGAAATTGGGCATAAACAAGTAAAAATACAAGGTTATTTCATATATTTTCTCCTAGAAATTTAACTAATATTATGAGCATTCAAGTGAGAGTTTACAAGAGCATTCAAGAGCATTCAAGAGTGATTATAAAGCATTTTGGAGCATCATTCAAGATTCAAGCAAGATGATCCTACAATAGTCATTTACAATTTTTGGCCAAACTGGACACTAAAATTATTATTTTGAACTAAATCTTCACTTTCGTGCACTATAGCGGCTAAACCGTGAGAAATTTGAGAATGATGTAAACTAGAGTTTCATGAAATTTTGTCTATAGATTCTAAATATTTTTTTTTCAAAAATTTTGGAATTAGATTGCACTTCTTTTTCCATCTCCCTCGAAAACTAGTTTTTTTTTCAGAAAACAACATTTTAAAAAAGTGATGCTCACCATATAATGTATAACTTTTTTTCCATGAAGGATAAATTTCTATTTCTTTTGAATTTAGATTTGTAACTCCAATATCTAGTGCTTCCACTTGGTTGTATAGTTTTTTATTGAATATTTTTTCTTTAAGCAAGTTTCAAAGTCAAACAAATTACAATTTAGACATAGCACGACTGTATAACACAACTTTCTTTGTATGTATCAAAATTCAATTTTTTTTTTTTTGTTGGATCAAGGACTTCAATATATAGTGTACTCATAGTTTTTAAATTTTATTTTTGATAATCTACTATTTTTCCACATGTGCAGAACAAAGAGCTTGATTTTTGGTGAAAAACCTACATTCACAAGAAATAAAAAATAAATATAATAATAAAATTAAATTTATTTAAAATTATACTTTTTTGGAAGCTTATAATAAGGACTACATACAAAAAATAAATTTTAAATGAATTTATTTGATCTCCCAATAGGTAAATCAAAAGTGGTTTTTAATCAACATTTTGATAGGTGTAAAGGAGACTTCGTTATAGGTATGGTTAAAAAGTAGAGGGGTTATATCCAAGGAGGTTTGATCTAAGGTAGTTTGATCAAACCCTCTTCCATTGGAATGCTTTAAATGGAAATTTTTAAGGTTTAAATCATTATATTTTCTAAAAATATGTGATTTTAGCAAAAATCTCCCAAAAATTATAAACCAGCTTTGTGGGATCGCCCAACATCATTTCAAGGTTATCATGCACCATGTTAATTTTTTAGCTAACATTTGTGATGTAGGAATCTCATGATTCAAGTTCCACATTCATGCTAGCCATTACATACAATATTGCAACCTTTTATTCAAGGGTTTGTGAGTTGTAACATTGCATACTTGTTCATTCATCATTCATTCCTTCTATTTGATTTCATTTCAAAGTTTGATTACCAAAATAGGGTTTAACCAAGGAAAATCCCTATCCACTAAAAAAAAAAAATCCCTCTCTTTTATGTGTGATTTACAGATTTAGGTTAAAGATCCATTGAAGAGAAAGATTGGAGAAAAGTTGGTATGTCATCAAATTGTCACCTTACTTGCAAGATCACGAAATGTCACCTACATGTTGTAATTCAGTGTTTTAGACTCAAATATTGGACAAGAGGGAAGCTATAGGAGAACCTAAGAGGATATCATAGTTTCAAATCAACCCTAATACTAGGACTAAATCACCACTTGTGGCATATGAGTCCTAGTATACTAGATTTTAGACATTTCCAATAGATCCTGAGTTGCATGTTTTAGATTCTAGTTTCTATTAGAAACCCTAATCTAGGAATAAATCACCCCTACTGGTGTATGAGTCTTAATATGTATTAAAAATTTGTATTTGTGAGATTTCAGACCCTCATTCAAGCCTCTTCAGTTTCTTGGCGCACCTCTATCCTTTCTCAGTTCATTCTTCTGGTTTTTAGTTTTATATTTTGGATTGAATATTTAGGTTTACATATCATTGCATTTATTGTCTTTCCAAGACTTTCTTGGTGGTGAACCCCCTTTTAGTATTTAATCACATCCCTAGGACACCTTATTGTAGATCTATTTCCTCATTTTCATCCATAGATTGAGATCTCTAAGGTGTCCTTGAATGAAACTTGAAGGAAATTGGTGGTTCTATCTCTGTAAACATATAGTGATATTTTTTGTCGTTTCATTTTGGTGAACCTAACCCTTAAAATACCTTATTTCCTGATTTGGAGTGCATCATAGTCCTAAATTTAGCTTGCACTAAATTTGCATTAGGTCTTGCATTAGTTAATTTTCATCTAGGGTTTCTAAATCTTGAACTGGTGAAAGTGCATATAGGTTGCATTTTTGCATCTTGCATCATTGAATTTCATTTGAAATCTATAATTGCACTTATTCTAGATATCATGCAAACTAGAAAACATAACATTCACTTGGAATTTTCTAAAATTACTTGAAAACCCCTCATTTGGTACTCATACTCCCCTTTGGATGATTTAGTCCCAGTACAGTTGGTTTTTCATGATTTTTGGGTATTCTATGTTGACTACTTATCAGTATTTGAATCTCTAGAAGTCTCTGACTAGGACTCATACACCCCTTTGGGCGATTCAGTCTTGTTTTAGACCCAAACTGCATTTTACAACATTAAAAGCTTTGTTTCTGTGTTTCAGTTTGTTGTTGTTAGATTCCTATTTCAGTTTACTCAGTTTCTATTTCATTCATTTCATTGCATCTAGCTTAATTTCATTTGAATAAAAATTAGAGAATAACATTTATCTTTTGTTCATTGCATTTATCTTGCATTCCTTGATTGTCCCTTGCATGAGCTTTACAACTTGGTGTCCTATTTCTAATACTATAGTGAGACAAAGTTCAAGACTCACATCATCTTGTGATAGCACAATCGTCATGGATCTTGGGTTATCTAGCTCTTTCACTACTAGTCTTAACACTAGTTCACTAGGTATGGACATGAACCATCAATTTTTGGGTTGTAGTCTATGTACCTCTCTTGCACTCTTGGGGTTTTTCAACTAAAAGGAGAGAGACAGACCCCAAATTTGAGGTGGTTCACTCAAACTAAGGAATGTATGATGGAATTATGACTAAATGCAATGATCTAAGTGCAGCTAATTGATAAAGTTGATTGATTATGAATGAAAAACTAATAAAATATGCATTGTTTGAAAAAACATTGTGATATGCATAAATGCACTAGAAACATAAAAAAATGCTAACAAAAATGAATGAGACTTAATAGAGTGCACTTGGAAGTTGAATTTTGATCCTAGAAGGTTCTGGAAACTAGAAAAAAATCATTGTTGATGACCAGTGGGACTCATTCGCCACTGATGGTGAATCAATCCTACTACTCGTAAAATGATCTGAAACTAGTTTCTGACTATCAGGAACTAAATTATGAAAAAATAAACTTTTCCAGCATATAGGTGGGACTCATTCACCACTGATGAAGAATTAATCCTCCTCCAAAAATCTACAAGTTCAAGAATCAAGTTTGTGGGCACATATTTGCACTTGTCTTCTTGTTAGGTTGACAAAGTCAAATCTATAGAAAATAGGTTGAATGTTGTATCCAAGCTTGAACTAGGGTTTAGTTGACTTGAAACACTTTGATGACTTATTGACCACTTTCCAACACCTATTTCTTATCCTAGTCTTCCCAGAAGACCTGCAAAAACACATGCAAAGAGGGGGAAAATGGTTAAGGGTTAGGGTATAGGGATTTTCCTTGGTCAAATCCCACTTTGGTAATCAAACCATTGATAAAGAAATGAAATGGAAATAAGCAAGGAATGATGAATAAACAACATGCAAGTGTCCTAAACTCACCAAAAATTTGTTGCTAAAATCTAAAGATATGTCAGTGGTTGCTCCAAGATACTTGATATTTGCTTGATTGAATGATGCAAAGTGCTTGAATGCTTGAATGAGTAAGTGAATTAGTGAACTTGATGAATGGGGGTTAAAATGGTTCGAAAAACACTTATTTATACACAATTATGCCCTAATTACCCAATAATACATCATCACAGGCCGACATAAGGTCTTAATGAATAAAAACCCGAAAGGAAATTTGAATTATTTTGAATTTTGTGCCAAGAGGGACTCATTCGCCATCCATGGTGAATGGGTCCCACTCTAGGGCAAGTGGGTGTCGGGAATTAAGTTACATTTAATGTTGTTTGTCTGGTTTCAATTCAAAAATACACTTAATTAAAGCCTAGGAGTGAATAAAGGGGCCACATAAAGCATAAGAAAGGTGTAAGTAGTGAAGAAAAACCTAGAAAAGCATGAAATCTTGTTACAATACTTTACAACACTTTAAAATAGGACTTGATAAGAGATAAAAAGGTGATATTTTTATTAATTATAATAAGAAGAGTCTAGAAAAGTGTAGAAATCTATTACAACACTTTAGAACACCTTCATAATACATCATAATTTAAATATTAAGGACCTAATGTGAATGCATAAGTTACATTGCAACATTAAATCAAAGAAAAATAAGAAAAGCATCATAGAAAAATACCTAAATTACCATGAAAATGTGAATCCATTTTTCTATGCTACATTTAGCCCCCACTTTAGTGAGAGGCTGAACTTGGTTTAAACTCACACTAAAGTAGCTATGCATATCGATAGGGATCGAAATGCACTTATGATTGAAATATGGAATAACAATGATTAAGAGGGATGATCAAGTCGACATGATGAAGATCCCATGGCCAAATAAACATAAGAAAAAAGGAACACAGATGAAAAGGAATGAAAGAGAAAAAGGGAAAAGTCAGATCAAGCTTTGATCATTTGTCTAGCTAGTTGTAGATTAGATCTAGGCTATTTTTCTGAAAAAGGAAATGCATACTAACTCTGGGGAAAAAAAACTCATGGTTGTCCACCGGGTGAGAAGTCCCAAAAGGTGAGAAACATATGCTTGGTTGGTATGTACTCACAAACACATAGGTGGCTATGGGGAAACTCGTGCCTCAGAATGGGCTTCCTGCTCAACCATTCTAAAGTTATACCTCCCGATAACTTTAATAAGGTGCCACAAAGGAAAATTTCAGTTTATGCTTCATGAGACAAGCAAAGCTTTGTATGCTTAGAACTCATGAACAAACAAGATGGCACCACACACATGCAAGTTGTGTTATGCAAGGTGGCAATGCAAAAATGTGAATGTAAAAAGTGTAAAATGCAAAGGGTGTTAAAATGAGTCTTGTTTAGTTCACACGAGGTCTATCACTTAGGGAACATTGTGTCTAATGTCTCCAAAAGAGGACCAATCAAATAATAGAATATTCACAACTTAGGGGATACAGTGTGTCACATCAGGCCACCAAGAGGAATGTAATATGCTAAGATAGATCACACTTATGAAGGAAATCACACCCAATGTCATCCACAAAGTGACAAACACATCGTATGAAGTGACAAGTCTGCACTGAGAATGAAGAATGCAAATGAATAATGCCAATGTATGTCCCCACTTTAAAGGAATTGCTACACACTGTTTTGTGAGCAATTACTTTAAAGTAGTGGAGGAAAAGGGTACAAAAAGAAACAAGAGATGAGAGCCAACTTGGAAAGCCCCTATGCCAAGTCATATGATTTCGAGTAAGGTTGTGTCATGTAAGGAGGGTGAAGCCACAATAGTAGTTTACAATTCAAGTGAGGAAGGAAAACTCACAAAAAATGACCCCAAAGCAAAAAAAGTGATTTTGGGGGTTTGTATGAACATACTGGTTTGACCGAATGCATTAGGGGTTCGCACGAACCAGTGTTCGAGATAACCCCTTTACATTTTGGCTGCTAAAAAATAAAACAAATGCATAGCAAAGGGGGTTCAAGCAAACCCCCTTGAAGAGGTTCGCTCGAACCATGGTTCGTCTGAACCCTAGTTCGAGCGAACCTCTAGGGGTTCGCTCAAACCCCTAGGGGTTCGCTTGAACCCCTAGGGGTTTGCTCGAACCCCCCTTGCCCCTCATCCCCTCCTGAGACATAAAAAAAAGTCTTTTTTTTAACGCTTCGAAGCTTGGGTTGAGGATGAAAATGGAGAATTCTTCAAAAACCCTTCTAGAATCAGATAGTCCTCATAATGAGCTATCCAACAAATATAATTTTTATATGTTTTTATTTTATTATGTATTTGTTTTTTTAGTTTTATTAAACATAGGTTCTTCACCAAAAATGAAGGTCTTTGTTTTGCACATGTGGAAAAATAGTAGATTATCAAAAAAGAAAATTGAAAAATATGAGTGCACCAGATATTGAAGTCCTTGATCCAATAAAAAAAATGAATTTTGATATATACAAAAAAATTTATGTGTTATATGGTCACTTTATGTTTGAATTGTAATTGCTTTGACTTCAAAACTTGATTAAAGAAAAAATATTCAATAAAAAACTATCTAACCAAGTGGAAGCACTAGATATCAGAGTTACAAATCTAAATTCGAAAGAATTAGAATTTTATCCTTCATTGAAAAAAAATTATGTGTTATACGGTGTGCGTCAATTTTTAAAAATGTTATTTTTTGAAAAAAACTAGTTTTCGTGGGAGATGGAAAAAGAAGTGCAATCTGATTCCAAAAGATTTGAAAAAAAATATTTTATAATCTACAAACAAAATGTGATGAGACTCTAGTTTGCATCATCTTCAATTTCTCATGGTTTAGCCGCTATAGGTGCCTGAATGTGAAGATTTAGTTAAAAATAATAATTTCAGTGTCTAATTTGGCCAAAAATTGTAAACCACTATTGTGGGATCACCCAGGAAAGAGAAAGAAAAGAAAGAGGAGTTGCCCCCAAAAAGGAAAACACCAAACACATAAGGGATATATGGATTTTGGGTCAGTATGTTTGTTTATGCAATGTTTTGATTAAAGAGCTCAGAACTGTCATCATTCCCCGAATACATAGAACTAGAAGAATGACACAAAGAGAGTAAAAACAAAAGAAAAAGTCTGTTTTGGGTCAACATAAAAGAGACATTATGGTCTCAACACTTTGCATCAACCCTAAAAGGAGAAACACAATTGAAAAGAAAATGAAAAGGCGAAAGAAAAGAAAAAGATTTGGTGTCAACATGAAGGAGATATTTCGGTCTCAATTCCTGATGTCATCCCCAAAAGGAAAAACACAAGAAAAAGCAAAAAATAAAGTAAAATGACCTTTTGGGTTAACATGGAAGAGACATAGGCCATCCCTACGCTTTGTGTCATCCCTAAAAGGAGAACACAAAACATAAATGAAATAAAATGAAAGGACCTTTTGGGTCAACATGGAAGATACATGGGGTGTCTTTATGCTTTGCGTCATCTCCAAAACTAAAACACAAAACAACATCAAAAAAGAAAGGATAAATCATGACATATAAAAGAATAGAGAGACAAATATAGGAATTGCACAAAGAGAAGGAGAACATCAAATGCACATTACGGGGGAGCACGATACACACATGAAAAAGAAGGAAAAGCAAATAAAAGGAAAATTCAAAAGGCTAGCAAGGTGAATGCAAGTCAACCATCTAACAGGTCATCTGCTTCCCAATCGTTTTCAGTGTATTGTGGGGGTAGTTGACTGTCCAAAGGAAGGATTGCAAGTGTCAAACTACGGGAAGTATTAGGTTCCTCATTTGGTGAAGGAGATTTATCATTTAAGCTCATGGAGGAGGAAAATAAAGAATTTATATCATTATGCACCTCTTCATCTATCTTAGAGATTTCCACATCATCATCATCATCATCATCATCTAGATTAATCATGATGGGAGGACGGAGGGTAATTTCCAATGACGGGCATATCAAGAACTATGGTTGTTGTATTATATTGTTTTGTTGTGATGGTTGTATTGTATTATCTTGTGGTGGGTTAAGAGGGGGAGGTGTTATTTTTGTCGAGGGTGAGGGTTGATTTTCTTTATTTTCTTCCATTTGTGACTGACGAGCAAGGAGACGATGATGACACCTACGCTCCCTAGCACGGTAGTTTCATTTAATTTTAAGTTTTAAAGTTGTTGAGGGGTAAGAGCGGATTGATCCACCATAGGATCCTTTTCTTCCTGAGGAGGAGGAATGGAAGGAACCGAAGGAGATGGTTCAATCACTTTCTCTTTGGCTTTAGAAACTTGTTTAATGTGAGGAGGCATGACGAGGTTGGTTTCATTATCTCTTAGACGTTTAGATGATGAAGGTGAAGTGTTGATTGTTGGTTGCTTGTGAGGTCACATTGTTTGTTCAAGTTCGATTCAGGATGAATCATTGTCTCATCTAGGATAGGAGTAGTTGAGGTGGACGGGGACATGTGGCGAAGAGACAATTCGGTTTTTTTTTTGCTTTGAACTTTTGATAGGAAATGAAAAAGAAGTCCTTGCAAGGGGTGATGGGTTACATAGGTTCAGGCCAAAAGGCTTCTAAGGAAAAATTAACTTTAGAGGAAAATGGATTAAAGCCACTATGGTGTACAGTAAATATCTCATTGTCAAGCGGAAACTACAAAAATTTGTGAACAATTGAAGGGACAACTTTCATTGAGTGAAGCCAAGGATGACCAAGCTGTAGATGAAACTGATCTGATTGTGGAATGATAGAAAATATTACATCCAATGTCTTAGGTCCTATTTGTGATGGGAGTACGATCAATCCAATCATAGGGCATGCAAAACCAGTATGTGTTTTAATCCATGTAGTTGGTTTATCATAAGCATCTTGATAAAGATCATGTAATACTAAAAATTCTTCCATGATCACATTTTCACCACATGCAGGATCTATTAATATCCCATTGGTGGGTTTATCATAGATGTGGCCAGCTATGCAAAGAGGACCATCAAGAATCTTTTTAAGTGTATCATGAGAAGAAAAAGTAATATCAAGGGATTGTTCTATGTGGCCCTTACGAGGGATAACGTCTATTGTTCCTACCATGTCATCAATAGGATTAGCTAGCATGTGTAACATTTGGAGTAATATCATGATGTTCATTAGTTGTATCTACATTCATCACATAATTGTTTGAAGGTTCACTGGCTTTGAAAAATGAAACATTTTGTTTAGGCATGGGATTAGTAAAGATTTGCAAATTTTGGTTGGGGGCAGCAACTAACTTATTTCCCTGGTCATTAAAACCCACAATGGATAGACGACCAGAATCAATGAGGTCTTGGACTACGTGTTTGAGACACTTGCATTGTGATGTGTCATGTACATTTTGGTGATGAAAATGACAATAAGAATTTGGTTTAAAGGTGGGGGGTAAAGGCTTGGTAGTATCAAGTGGTTTGACTATAGCCAAAGTGATCATCTGTTGTTGTAGTAGTTGATTCATTGTAAATTATGTAGGGTATTAGGTAAAGGGGTATACTGTCTCTTCAGGTCCCCATAGGGAAAGGGCACAACTTCCTTAACAATGGCCACTTGATTAGACACAGGTTGAGTTGGTTGCGAAGGAGGGGGATTGGACTGTAAAAAGCCTTGGTTTGGTTTTCTGAAGTTTTGAATGTTGTTTTGGTTGCTTTTTTTAGACTTCTTAGCTCAACTAGAAGTGGATTTTGAATCACGACTAGTAACCGAGTTGTGGTAGTCACAAAGGGCTATGCAAAAATGCATGAAGGAAGAAAATTTCTTCATGGTCAACCTATCCTGAATGTGAGTTTGCAAGTTTTCAATAAACATCTTTTGGATATGTGAATCAGGAACCTTGATATCCACCTGAGCATACAATGATTGATATCATGAAATGAAATCAGTGACTTTTTCATCCGCATTTTTTTTACGCCTCATTAAATCAGCCATGGTCTTTTTGGGAATCATATGGACTTGGAAATGACTTATAAAAGCATCAAAAAGTTCATTATAGGATCAAATTGAATGACTGGGTAAGTTTGAAAACCATTCCAATGCAGTGTCTTTTAATGTCCTAGGAAATTTAATTTGGATAATAGTTTATCGTCAAGGACAAAATCACTGCAAAAGGTTGTATAAGCATTAACATGATTAGTAGGGTCTCCTCTACCTCCATACTTCTCAAACCTAGGCATCTCAATTCCCTATGGCATCGAGTATTTCCAAAGAAATTGGGCTACTATGGACGTAGTATGTGGGTGGTGTAGCTTGATTTTGGTTAATGGTGGATATTTGTTGTTGCATAGAGGAAACGGTTTGAAAGATTTGTGTAATGAGAGGGTCAGTGTAAGTGGTATGAGGTCGAAGAGAGAATGGTGATGGTGTATATGTGATGTTAGGAGAAGTGAAGGGAACACTAAGGGAGGTGAAGGTGGTGGAGGATGGAACATGAAATGCCACAAAAGAACTAGGAATGCTGGTTGGAATAGCGAAAGGAGTCACATGGCTAACCGGTTACATGGTTGTTGTAACTTGGGGAGTGGTATATACATAGGTATGGATGCTACAGTTGAAGGAGGAATGTGAGATCCTCCTTAGCTAACCATAGTGTTTGCTGGTTGAGATTTGTTAGAGGTGGAAGAAGCATGTTTTTGGTATATTTCAACAATTTTTTTCATGACATCTAAACCCTCATCACTTTCAAGCATTCAATGTATGTTGTCTATAGCAGGAATTACAGTGGTGGAAATGTTTTCAAGACACATGTTTTGTTGCAACTGTGCTAAATCCTCATGAATTTTAATGACTATCTTACATAGTAGGATCATTGTGTGTGTCAACATGCATTGTGTGTGAAGGAAAAGGTGTACTAATGGTAGTATTCATGCCTAATGCACCATTGTCCATACTAGGAATAGGAACTCGAGAAAATTCAAGGTCCACAATGAGTGTGTTATCGCGGGATGTCATGAGTCGGGAACTTCTTCTCACTAAAGTATTATCAATAGGGCACCAAACACTTATACAAATACCATTAGAGGTGGGGTGGATGCAAATGCAATGCAATCTGGGAATAAAATGTGAAGAATAGGAATTTTGTAATCTAAAACAGAAAAGCAACAACAAAAAATAGAAATGCAGAAACTACTATAAAAATGACAGAAATTGTTATGCAAAAAGTGCAACTAGACTGGTTCGCCTAGGGTGGCAAATGAGTCCAGGGATGAGATTTTTTGTGTTTTTTGGAAAATTTAAAGTGATTTTTATGTGTTTCAGATGCAAAATGAGGATGCAAATGTAGAATTTCAGTGTTTCTAATGTTTTGAAGTGCAATAATGAAGTCTATATGAGATTTTCACTAATGCAAATGTGTAAACCCTAGGATGCAAAAATAATACCAAAAAAAGCTAATGCAATTGAATCCTATGATGCAAATGTAGATGCAAATTAGAAAGAGAATGTGCTCAAGATGCAGGTTCACCAAAATGAACCATCAATTTTTAGGTTTGTAGTATATGTACTCTTGCACTCTTAGGGTTTTTCACCTAAAAGAAGAGAGATAGACCCAAAAATTGAGGTGGTTCACTCAAACTAAGGAATGTATGATGGAATTATGACTAAATGCAATGATATAAGTGTATCTAATTCATAAAATTGATTGATTATGAATGCAAAACTAATGAAATATGAAATGTTTAAAAACACAATGTAATATGCAAAAATGCAGTAGAAACATAAACAAATGCTAACAGAAATGAATGAGACTTAACAAAGTACACCTGAAAGTTGAATGTCGATCCTGGAAAGTTCTAGAAACTGGAAAAAAATCACTATTGATGACTAGTGGGACTCATTCACCACTGATGGTGAATCAATCCTGCTACTAGTAAAATGACCTGAAACTGGTTTCTAAATGTCGGGAACTAAAATCAGAAAAAATAAAATTTTCCAACATACAAGTGGAACTTATTCACCACTAATGGGGAATCATTCCTCCTCCAAAAATATGCAAATTCAAGAATCAAGTTTGTGGGCCCAGATCTGCACTTGTCTTCTTATCGGGTTGATAGAGTCAAATCTGCAAAAAATAGGCCGAATGTTGTCTCTAAGCTTGAACTAGGGTTTGGTTGACTTGAAACAATTTCATGACTTTTTGAACACTTTCCAACACCTATTTCTTTGCCTAATCTACCTACAAGACTTGCAAACACATAGGCAAAGAGGGGGAAAATGGTTAAGGGTTAGGATATAGGGATTTTCCTTGGTCAAATCCCACTTTGGTAATCAAACCCTTCATAAAGAAATGAAATGGAAATAAGCAAGGAATGATGAATAAATGACATGCAAGTGTCTTAAACTCACCAAAACCTTGTTGCTAAAATATGAAGATATGTCAATGGCTGCTTCAAGATACTTGATATTTGCTTCATTGAATGATGCAAAGTGCTTGAATGCTTGAATGAGTAAGTGAATTAGTAAACTTGATGAATGGGGGTTAAAATTGTTGGAAAAAACACTTTTTTACACACTTATGCCCTAATTACCCAATAATACATCATCACAGGCTGACATAAGGTCTTAATGAATAAAAACCCGAAAGGAAAATTGAATTATTTTGAATTTTGAACCAAGAGGGACTCATTCACCACCCATCCATGTGAATGGGTCCCACTCTAGGCTTGCAAGTGAGTGTTGAGAATTAAGTTACATTTAATGTTGTTTGTCAGGTTTGAATTCAAAAATACTCTTAATTAAAGCCTATGAGTGCATAAAGGGGCCAAATAAAGCATAAGAAAGGTGTAAATAGTGAAGACAAGCCTAGAAAGGTGTGAAATCTTGTTACAAGACTATACAACACTTTAAAATAGGACTTGATAAGAGATAAAAAGGTTATATTTAGATGAATTATAATAAGAAGATTCAAGAAAAGTGTAGAAATGTATTACAACACTTCATAACACCTTCACAATACATCATAATTTGAATATTAAGGACCTAATGTGAATGCATAAGTTACATTGCAACATTAAATCAAAGCAAAATAATTCAAGCATCATAGGAAAAAGACCTAAATAACCATTAAAATGTCCATAATCCATTTTTCTATGGTAAAGGACCATACCCTTAACAACTCTTTTCCTTCAAGTAATGTGACAGGTGTTGAAATAATGGTTGCTAGTATTTTGTAAGAAAACAAAATCCAAATCCATGAAGACTTAGCAAACCTACAAAAACAACTTCAAGTACTAAAAAAATTTCAACCACTACTATCCCTACTATAGATAACATACACTGCATGATTGGAAGTCAAGAAGGAATAGAATTTGCGTGTAACCTAGCTCAAACTTTTGGAAAACTTACTAGTTGTGCTCAACCTTCAAACAATGTCCAAATTCAAGCACGAACTCAAATTCCTACTCCTACAACCATTTCCTCTATTCCTACCTATACCAACCCTCAAGTTACAACAATGATGCAATCTACTATTAATATCTTTCCTACCTTGGGTATTTCCACTAGCAATCCTAGTACCTTTATGGCATCGCATGTGATATCTCCTACCACTTTACCTCCCATAAGCATTCCATTCACTTCCCCCTCAAACACATATACACCTCCATCATATTCACCTCCATCTCAAAATACAACCAATGATGCTATCCTTAACCAACTTTTTCAAAATGTTTCATCTCTTCAAAAGAAAATTTCCACCATAAACAAAAATCAAAATGGCCAACCTACACACTATGTCAAAAGAAATCCCTTATCCTTGGAGATATTGAGAACACCGATACCACAAAGTCTAGAGATTCAAAGGTTTGAGAAATATGGGAGGAAAGGAGATCCCTCTAACCATGTTTCTACTTATACCACCTTATGTAGTGATTTTGTGCCTGAGGATAAGCTCTTGGCTAAGATTTTCCATAGGTCCTTGAAGGATACCACCTTAGAATGGTTTTCTTCATTACTGAACAACTCAATTCATTCATTCAATTAACTTGTTGAGGCCTTTATAAACCATTTCCAAGTGCACATGACTCCTAAGATTACCTTAGCCAATTTGATGAGATGTAAGCAAAAATATGATGAAAAGGCTGCTAAATTTATTTCACGTTGCCAAATGCTTTATTCCCAAATTGATGTAAATTTTCATGATCCTCACCTTCAATGGATGTTCATTGATAAATTGCAAAATAATAAATAAGATAAGCTTACCATGATGAAGTTTCCTTCATTTGTATACTTGTGTACTACCCTACATGATTATCAAAACTAGGTTAGTAGTCATGAAACAAAACCCACCTCTAACTGACCTAGAAATCTGAATATGCAAACCAAAAAAATTATCAACCTTTTAGAAATTAGAATAAAGGCTTCCTTCAACTTAACTCCCATCAACTAACTCAACATGTTGATACCCAAGTGGCTGCTATAAGGAAGACAACTCCTTTCACATTTGGGGATTCGGCTAGACAATTTACTCCCTAACCCAATACCCTCAATAGCACAATATCACAACTTTTAGAATAGAAAATGATCACCTTACCTCTCATTAAAAATCTCGATCCTAATAAGCCTTTACCTCTGAAGTTTAGATCAAATTCTTACTACCATTATCACCGACAAAATGGACACAACACGAAACATTGTAAGCAGCTTAAACATCTTGTGCAAGACCTCACTGATTCTGATCAACTTCAAATTGGATGTGTTAATGATCATGGAAATAAGTATGTTGCCCCTCCTAACCAAAACATGCAAATTTTACCAACCCTATGCCAAATCACAACATTTCATTTGTCAAAGCTAGTGAAACTAAGAAGAATGATGTGATGAATGTTGACACGAATGATGACAACATGGATACTATTGAACAAGGTCCTATGGATACTAATGAACAAAGTCCTATATATGATATGGTTGGATTGATCAAAATTCCACATCGTAAGGGCCGAACTAAAAAGCCTCTCGACATTTCTTTATCATCTAAAGATATAATTAGAAATGCACTTGATGGTCCTCTTTAGATAGTCGGTTGAATCAATGACAAGCCCACTAATGGGATATTAATTGATCCCTTCTGAGGATAGAATGTGATCACTGAAGAATTCTAAATTGTGCATGAACACTATCAAGAAACATATGATAAACCAAAAGCGTGGATAAAAATGCATAATGGTTTTACTTGCCCTAGGATGGGATCGATTACCCTTCCTTTAAAATTTAGACCAAAAAAATTAGATGTCTCGTTCCCCATCATCTTGACATCAGATCAATTTTGTGTAAAGCTTGGTTATCCATGGCTATTCTCCATGGAAGTTGTCCCATTAGTTGTGCATAAATGTTTAAAGTTTCCCTTTGACAATGGAATCTTTACTGTGCACCATAGAGACTTTAATCCTCTGTCTTTGAGTGAACCCACAAAATTTCTTTACAATTGGATTGAGGAAGGAAACATTGAAAAAAATGACCCATTCCAAAAAAAATCATTTTTGGGGTTCAAGCGAACTAATAGGTTTGAACAAACCAAAAGAGGGTTCACTAGAACCTAGGTTCGAGTGAACCCATTCAATGCAAGTTCCCACCATCCTACCAAAAAACACAGTGAAAACCCCTTTTTCAAAGGGGGTTCGAATGAACCCTAGTTTGCTCGAACCCATGGGGGTTCGCTCGAACCCCCCTAGTTTGAGTGAACCCCCGTTTTCCCACCTTCCTACTCTCTGACACAAAAAAAACTAGAATTTTTTCCCTTCAAAGTTTGGTTGAGGATGAAAATGGAGGAGACTTCACAAACCCAACTGGAATCAGGTAGTCCCCAGAACGAGCTATACAATGACTATAATTTTAATATGTTTTGGTTTTATTATGTATTTGTATTTTTAGTTTTATTAAACATAGGGTTTTCACCAAAAATCAAACTCTCTATTATGCACATGTGGAAAAATAGTAGATTATCAATTTATTTTTTGAAAAATATGAGTGCACCAGATATTGAAGTTCTTGATCCAATAAAAAAAAATGAATTTCAATACATACAAAAAAAGTTACGAGTTATACAGTCCGCCTATGTCTGAATTGTAATTGGTTTGACTTTGAAACTTGATTAAGGAATAACTATTCAATAAAACACTATCTAACCAATTGGAAGCACTATATATCAAAGTTACAAATTCAAATTAGAAATAATTAGAATTTTATCCTTCATGGAAAAAAAGTTATGCATTATATGGTGAGCATCACTCCTTAAAAATGTTATTTTCTAAAAAAAACTAGTTTTTGAAGGAGATGGAAAAAGAAGTGCAATACGATTTCAAAAATATTGAAAAAAATATATTTAGAATCTACAGAAAAAATTTCACAAAACTCTAGTTTGCATCATCTTCAAATACCTCATGATTTAGCCGCTATAGGTGCCCAAAATTGAAGATTTAGTTAGAAAAAAATATTTCAGTGTCCATTTTGGCCAAATATTGTATACCAATATTGTGGGATCACCCCTTCCCATGGGAACTTTTCATTGGATTTATTTTGGATGGAGCCTATGGAACCTATTAAATGCTGTGAAGAGTTCTTTTTCAAATCATATCAAAATTTTGAGGTGAAATGCATAGCAAAACTATCCCTTACAAACATGCCGCAACCCATGATTGAGCCTCCTATCATTGATGAAACCATGACTGAACCTAAAGAAATTCAAAATAACCAAGACCAACCTAAGACAAATCCTTTTCCTATCTCCTATAAAAGACCTAGAGACAACGAAAATAATCCCATCACACCTCCTAAGATTAAAAAAAGTTTATAAATCTTAAGAGAAAGTGGTTGAATAGCGTCCTATGGTTCCTTACATTCCTGTCCTTAGGGAAGAAAAGAAACCAATGGTTGATAAACCTGCTCCCACACAAACACAACTTGAAAATCAAACTAAAAGAAACAAAAATGCCAGAGAGTGTAGGCATAGATGTTGTGCTATTGCTCAAAGACTAAATGAAGAAAATCAACATCCAAAATTGATTGAAGCAATACATTATGGGTATCTAAAACAAAAATATCCTATACCGCAACAAGAGCTAAATCCCTCTTTAGACATTATCATTTGACCTCCCATTGTGATTAATTTAGATGAAGATGATGAGGTTGCTAAAATTGATGAAGAAATGCATAATGAATTGAATACATTATTTTCCTATTCTCTGAGCTTGGGTAATCCTACAAAGCTGGTTTACAATTTCTGGGAGATTCTGATTTTTGCTGAAATCACATATTTTTAGAAAATAAAATGATTTAAGCCTTTAAAATTTCCATTTAAAGTATTCCAATTAAAGTGGGTTTGATCAAACTACCTTAGATCAAACCCCCTTGGATAGAACCCCGCTAGTTTTAAACCATACCTATAATGGAGTCTCCTTTACACCTATCAAAATGTTGATAAAAAACCACTTTTGATTTACCTTTTGGGGGAACAAATGAATTCATTTAAAATTCATTTTTTGTAAGTATGTAGTCCTTATTATAAGCTTCCCAAAAAGTATAATTTTAAACAAATTTAATTTTATTATTATATTTATTTTTTATTTCTTGTGAATGTAGGTTTTTCACCAAAAATCAAGCTCTATGTTCTACACGTGGAAAAATAGCATATTAACAAAAAAAAATTAAAAATATGAGTGCACTAGATATTAAAGTCCTTGATCTAACAAAAAAAAATGAATTTCAATACATACAAAAAAAATTACACGTTATACGGTCTGCCTATGTCTGAATTGTAATTAGTTTGACTTTGAAACTTGATTAAGGAAAAAATATTCAATAAAACACTATGAAACCAAGTGGAAGCACTAGATATCATTGTTATAAATCTAAATTCAAAAAAAAAAGAATTTTATCCTTCATGGAAAAAAATTTGTGTTATACGGTGAGAGTCACTCCTTAAAAATATCGTTTATTGAAAAAAAACTAGTTTTCAAAGGAGATGGAAAAAGAAGTGCAATTTGATTCCAAAAATTTTGAAAAAAATATATTTAAAATCTATAGACAAAATTTCACAAATCACTAGTTTGCATCATCTTCAAATTCCTCATGGTTTAGCCGCTATAGGTTCCTAAAAGTGAAGATTTAGTTAGAAAAAATTATTCCAATGTCTAGTTTGGCCAAAAATTATAAACCAATATTGTGGGATCACCCGCTTACATGATAATTCTCCTCTTCTTGGAGATATTAGGCATGATTTTCCCTAAGAGGAGACCTTACATGAACTAAGTGAAGTCCCTTTGATCATATTTACTTGCATTTTTTTCATAAGTGTTTAGCATAACACATTTTGATAACCTTGTCAAGCTTAAACCCTTTTCAAGGCCACCAAGCATAACGCACTTTGCTTGCCAGTGGATCCTTGCCTTGTTTGTTCATAAGTGCTTAGCATAATGTAGTTTCTTAGGCCTTGTGAAGCTTGAAGTTTTTATTTTTCTTTGTTGTGTGGCTTATTGAATTTTTTAGAGGGATAACCATGATATGGTATGGGATCATAATAAGATTCTCTCATTTTCCACTCTTTGGGGGCTCACCTAGTGGATAGCCTGAGGTTCCATGAGCCTGAAGTGAGGATGTGCTATTTTTTGCATAGTGGGTCACATCGAGTTCTACTTGTGAACATTTTTGGACAAACAACTGAGATATGTTCCAAATCATGTTGGATAGTTAAGGTTTGATCTGACCTTTTCTTTTGGACAAATAGTTGAGGCATGCTCCACATTGCATTAGAAAATCAAGGCTTGATCCGCCTTTTTTGTTTTTCTTTTCTTTTTATTCTTTGGTATTGTTATTGGAGCTAATATGGTGATGTAGGTTTCAAGATCCATTCAAGCATTCAAAGCATAATATCAAAACAATATTCAAATTTCAAGATCCACATCCATTGAAGCCATTTCATGCAAGTTGTAGATTTAAATTCCAAGGTTACTCAAGGGTTTGGTGAGTTGTGACATTGATGTGTTCTTTCTTCATTCTCTCGTTCATGATTTTATTCATTTTAAGGTTTTATTACCAAAACGGATTTTGAACAAGGAAAACCTTCATTCACTAAAAACAAAACATGGGTATTTGCAGGATCATGATGTGCCAAAAAGTGGCGATATGATAGGTATGTGTAGGGTATGTGGTTGACGACTTTTTTTTACCCAAAATTGATGAAACGAAAAGGGTTTTAAAGAGATTCTCAAATTTCCACCAATATAAATTATGCTTTATTTTGAATTTAATAAATAATTATTATTCATTTTCTATTTGAATTATGACTAAAGTCTTAATTGATAGGTTGATTGAAAAATATTTATAGCTTTCAAACCAGATCACATCTTTTGAATCTGAAATATGTGTCACATTCTATGCTTCACATACTATAGGATTAAAAAAATTAATTTCATGAAGTTTTGACCAAGTTAAGGTGGTGAGTTTTTATATTTTTAAAAGTTATAATAAAAAATCATAATTAATTGTTTACTTGGAAAAAATACAAAAAATATGCATCACATCGGATATGAGTCCTCTACTTATATATAAAATCTTATAAAAATATTATCATTTTATTGTGGTTAGGGTGGTCAAACGACACCTACTTCTTATTTTTTCCTTGAAATTTAAATACTATTGCATTGAAATTTCAAATTTTCAAAATAGATTTTTAAAAAATAAACCTAGTAGTTTAGAAACTACATTCAATTTTCTATAGATTCTATTCTTACATATTTTTGAAATAATATAGATAACTTATTCAAATTTTTACATTAAGTTGCCTAACTCTGATTTTTCTAAAAAATTTGCCACTTAAGGGCCTTTTTTTCCATGATGATTTATATACCCACATTTTCCCCTATTGATTTGTGATTGCAATTTTAGGTGGAAGAAATCTTGAATATCTCTTGAAGAGAAAAATTGAAGAAGTTGTCAAAGTTGCAAAAGTTGTCATCTCACGTAAACTCACTTATAAAATTTATTTTTGGCTTTCTAAATCTAACACCTAAGCAAATTGATTCCACGACCTATATGCACGTGCCTTTTAAAAGGCTTGTTGAGGCCAAGAATTTTTTTGAGCCACAGGATTAGATTTAATCATGTGTCCCAAAACAAATTTCGAGCACAATAAGTCTTTTAAAAGGCACGTGCATATAGGTCATGGAATCAACCTCAGCCATCTGATTAAAAAGCTAATCAATGGTAATAATTTCACTTTTAATTTAGTCTTATTTTTAAAGTGATATTTTAAGAAAATACTTAATTTGTGTGTGCTCCAATGCATTTTCGATAGTGACCCCCATAAGGGGCGCTGGCCCTTAACCCCGCTGGTGGCTGCCGTCCCCAGGCCCCCACTTCAATATTACAAAAAATAAAAATAAAAATGGGGGAACTGCGTTGACCAACTATGCAAATTTTTAAAGGAGAATTTCACCATTGTAATTAATATTTTTAGTGATTATTCACTAGGATTCGCGACTGTGATTATTATTTTTACCAATTATTCATTAAGATTCACCAGGAATTTACAATTTTTTTAATAATGTGCATAGATTGACCAGGAAAATTGATAAATTTTTCAAATAAAAGGAAAGATTCTACAAGAAAATTATAGCACTTAGCCAAGATTCGCTAGGATTTTACATCGTCACTGAGGGGGGGTTTCTTAAAGTTATCCCTGGTATGTGGCTGACGACTTTTTTTACCCAAAATTAATGAAACAAAAATGGTTTTTAAAGGAGATTCTCAGCTTTCCACCAATATAAATTATGCTTTACTTAGAATTTAATAAATAATTATTATTTATTTTCTATTTGAATTATGACTAAAGTCCTGATTGATAGGTTGATTGAAAAACATCTATAGCTTTCAAGTGGTATCACTTTTTTTGAATCTGAAACATGCGTCGCATTCTATGCTTCACATACTATAGGATTTTAAAAAAAAAAATCATGAAGCTTTGACCAAGTTAAGGTGGTTAAAAGTTGTAATAAAAAATTCATAATTAATTATTTACTTGGAAAAAAATTACAAAAAAATATGCATCACATCGAGACATGAGTCCTCTACTTATATCTAAAATATTATAAAAAAAAATATTATCATTTTATTGTGGTTAGGATGGTTAGACAAACACCTAATTCTTATTTTTTCCTTGAAATTTAAGTACTATTGCATTGAAATTTTAAATTTTCACCAAATAGATTTTTTTAAAAATAGACCTAATAGTTTATATACTACATTCAATTTTCTACAAATTCTATTCTCATATATTTTTGAAATAATATAGATAACTTATTCAAATTTTTACATCAAGTTGCCTAACTCTGATTTTTCTAAATTTTCATTGCCACTTAAGGGCCTATTTTTTCCATGATGATCCCGCACATACCTTAGAGGTCAAATGAGCTAGTTCCCAAAGTTCAATTTGCATCTCATACAACTCATTGCTTGAGGATGGTAGCATGGTACACAAACTCTAGTGTAGTGTGCTAGCATCTTAGTGGGGCGCTAGCATTCATACAAATAGAGGACCTTTGAGATAGATAAAAACATAAGGGACTAAATTGAAAACTTGACTGAAATATTTTATGCTACAATAGAATGTAAAGAAAGTATGAAAATGAAGTACAATAAGAAGAGTACCTTAACTAGTCTATCTTTGAACTCACAAAGGAGGATAAGAAAGTTATGCCAAACTTCATGCGACTTGATTCTTTGAATAGCTCCATCCAAGAAGTACCTAGACACACAAGACCAAGGAAGATGTTGGGGATGTTTTTAGAGGAATACCTCAGTCAGTCCCCCGCTTTGGTGTTTCCAACTTCATTGATAGCCAGATAGCAACAATGTAGAAAATGATAAAGAAAGTGTATTGAAATGGAATTACCAAGCAATAACACAAAAAAATATGCTAGTATGCAAGTATGATGATTCAAAAGTGAATGCTAGTGGTGGGTATCACCTTCCTAGCCACATGCTCTCAAGGAAAGTAGAGGAAAGTGTGAGCTTGCAAGTTCTCCAATAAAATTGTCACAACAAATAGAGTGGAGAAGCCAAGAGATCAAAAACTTATAGCTACTTGATGAAGGTGGTGGGGAAGCTTGAAAGTGTATAAGTCAATCAACAAAGTAACAGGAATTCACTAAAGTGTGTAGGAATGGTGAAGAAATTGAATGGAATGAAGGTATAGGAAATTTAAAGGAAAAAAGAGGCAAAGGATTTATTCTTTGTTTGGAAAGGGGGAAAGAGGTGTTATGGTTTGTTTCCAATGGAGAAACATAACACCTTTATAGATTCTAGAGGTAGGAAATCTGCTAGGATGGCAACACGATGCGTGAATGTTCGCATGATGTGGGCATGCATAAAAAAATTCCTCCACTGACATGTAAAAAATCTACCAGGTGTATAGGGGAAGGTGGCAGATGTTAGAATTGCATCATCAAAATTACATTTTCCAAGCTAAAGGGTATTGAACTATTGATTTTTGGCTCTTAGGACTTCTCTTACTCTTCTAGGGTTTTTCACCTAAAAGGAGAGAGTTAGGCCAAAAATGTTATATGGTTCATTCAAATTATGTATTGTGGAATGTTATCTAAGTTAAATGGAGTAAAATAAATGCAATTAACTGATCTAAATGAATGAAAATGAATGGTAAACTAAGATTTACACTATGTTTGAAAACACACTGTGATATACAAAAAGCATGAAAGAATGAATAGAAATGCAAATTAGACCAAACAGAAGACTGTTTCTTAGAATGTGTGCACCTAGTAAACTGTAGAAGGTTGAAAAATGATCTGGAAGACTGATTAAATTTGAACTTGGGCTGACTGGGACTCATTCGCCACCTAGGGCGAATCAGTCCTAGATTAGGACTTTTCTGCACATAACCTATTTTCTGACAATCGGGGATCTAGAAATGTATCTGACTCAAATCTGCATCTTAGGAGGGACTCATTCACCATGCATGGTGAATAGTCCACTTTCTGATTTCTATAATTACAAAACTCTGTTCAGCACCTTGATACCTATACAACAATTTCTGATGGAAACCCGATTTTGGATCTCAAAAAATTCCTACAAAACACTTTAAAATTATTTGTCTAATTGGATTTTTTCCTTAGTCAAATGCCTAGTTGGATAATTAAACCTTGAATAGAGAAAAATCTGCATAAACCCTAGCCTTAGATGTGTTAAAGACTAGGAAAGTCTGAATCATGACAAAAACCATATTCTATTGATCTAGAATAAGACATGCAAGAATGATTTATATGATGGAAGATCTCAACCCTATAAATCTCACAACACATGAAAAAGAGGGATGAAATGACATGCAAATACAAAACAAATAAGATGTAAACCTTAATCTAAAGATAAAGTAATAATAAAAGATGGAATCAATAGGAAATCAAGTCCTTAGGTGTGATTTAGTGGCTAGTTGCACCTCTTCACCCTAGATTTATTCATGATTCACCATAGGCGTCCATCATCAACCCTTTCCAATGTTGAATCTTGATCAAAATAGTGAGCTTCAAGACCTACAAAAATCCTAGTTTGCTGCCCTAAAACTTCAACTTTATTCATAAAACTTGTAATAGAAGACTTGACTTTAGAAATTTCTCTTGAAAAGTGATAAAATATTAAAAAGATTAAGATTAAAAGATTGTGAAAAATGAATAATAATGATTATTTATAAGCAACAACTTATTTTCTCGTTAATTAAACCTAAGAGGCCGACATTTACCAGAAATTAAAGTTAAATTAATTAAATTCCCACTTGATTTTGAATTTTCCCTCAAAGGGGACTCATTTGCCACCCTTGGTGAATGGGTCCCACCATAGGGGACTCATTTTCCGAAGGTGGTGAATGGATCCCACTACTATTGTTTGAAGGTGGGTTTTCGGGGTATGATGTAATTAAATTTGTTGGGCTTTATGTGATTTCTCAGGTAAAACGGGCCTCTAGATCAAAATTAATGGGTCTAAGGGGCCTATAAATGTAGTTTTGAAGGGTAATTGATGTAAAGGGACTCAAAAGTGGGTCCAGTCACGCATGAAATTATCTCTTTTCTCAAGAGGGTCCAATTTTCTATCACACATTTAGCCCCCACTTTAGCACCTATATGACTCTACATGCATATGTAAGCTAAAGGACTCTAAACAGTGCACTTTATTACATAAAAGGATACACATTCAAAAGATGAGAGAACGAAGCCCCCAGTGTAGTTATTTGCACAACCACAACATTAGGAACTGCATCCTACAACACACATTCGTTAATTGTCCAAAAATGCTTGTCTAACGCCTAGGAATCCAATTCAAGGGTAGATGTATGCCCCCCTTGATTCCGCTTTCTTTACGTAGGTGGAATCAAGGTAGCAGTCTAGCCACATCGAATAAGAGAAACCATATCATAGAGAATTTGCAAGTATCGTGCTACATAAAAATATGCAATTGATGATGTCGAGTGTGGAAACACAATTCTAGCACATCAAATAGCCTTGAAAATGGATTACCCTAGCTCTCGTTATGTTAATTTAAATAATAGCTACATTATTAGTTCTTGAAAAGATGATAACCATTCATTAATGTGTAAAAAGGTAAAAAGATATGAAAAGAGGTTAAAAGAACTAGATGAAAGTAACTTATCACTTACTATTCATTTTAGCTTCTTGTAGCTTGAAAGTGACCAATGAGAGAAGAACATGCCAAGTAGACAAGATTACACACCTTCTTGGTT
This sequence comes from Sequoia sempervirens, assembly GCA_007258455.2. NCBI lineage: Eukaryota > Viridiplantae > Streptophyta > Pinopsida > Cupressales > Cupressaceae > Sequoia > Sequoia sempervirens. The sequence continues at coordinate 462,008,710 of VDFB02000015.1, read as the reverse complement.
GGATGATCTTCGTGAGTAGGTGGCGCATGATGAGTTGCAACATGAGGTGAGTCGATTTTGCAACTTCCATCTTGTGATTTTGTAATATCTTAATGATTTTTAGGCATGGCTTGGTTAATTTAGGGTTCTTGGAAAAAGTTCACAAAGTCTCCCCTTTTTTTGCAAAGTGTCCCATTTGTTCTCAAAGTGTACCTTATGTTTGCAAAGTGTCTTGTTTCTTCGCAAAGTGTCCCATTTATTCGAGAAGTGTCCCATTTCTCTACAAAATGTCCAAAAAGGGTTCTAAAGTGTCTAGGGCCATTAGAAAATCACACTAGATTGACTTTAGTACACTTGCATGATGTAATATGTGAAAATTGAAGAAATTAGATGAAATTTAGAGCATTTTGTGATGATTTTTATAGGTTCTTTCCCAGTTGCGACAGTGGCTAGGGGGAAGACAACTTACATTCTTGAGAGGTCATGCACCAAACTATCAGCGGTAGAGGTAGAGCATTTACAATCAGTGGGTATCTATTGGGCATGTCTTATGCCACCTATGAGACACCATGATGCCATGCTTATGGCTCTGTGTGAGCGTTGGGATGTTGATACTTGTACCTTTCATCTTCCCACTAGGGAAATGACGATCTGATGAAGGCACAACCTGAGACACAGAAAATAACCCACAATCAAGAGAATAATTTTATTATTCAGAAAATGGAGCTTCTTACATGCAGAGGATCTCAAATCCCCAAGTTCTACAACATATGCAAGCTACAGAAGCTACAGATTAACCCTTTCGCAATATGCAAGCTTGTTCCCAAAAAGTTACCCAAAAATTAGAAAATCTGCCCATAAATAGAGCTCCTCATTAGTTTGGAGCCAAAACAACATTCAAATTGAGTTTAGGCGGTTTGGCGCCGAAAATTTACAACATGAAGTTCAAATTTGGAAAGGGCATTTGCAATGGTAACTTCTAGAAAGTGCGCCAACTTCGCGGGGCCATAACTTTTG
>VDFB02000015.1:461866179-462007694 GCA_007258455.2 Sequoia sempervirens | reverse complement strand
GGGTGAAAGTACTTCTACCTCTACCCCACAATGGTCTTGATATGACAGAGTGGTATGGTAGTGAATAATCACTCAACTAATAGAATTAACCCGCCGTCCCATGGGAGTCCAAAGGGGTGTGCGCGAGGTGGTGGTACTGCTAATGCTACCCTACAATGATCTTTAAATGACCTAGAGGTAGTACAGTACAAAATATCAAAGCATTAAATGATTACACTATTTGATTTCCCAATTAATGGCATGTATTCAAACTCAAAATATGGGAAGTTTCTAAAATATTTTGCATGAATTAACATTAATAGTGAGGTGACTAAGCTCAACAACAAATATTACTTGGGACTCTAATGAGGGCATAGCCCGAGACACAAAAAATAACCCACAAACAAGAGAATAATTTTATTATTCAGAAAATAGAGCTTCTTACATGCAGAGGATCTCAAATCCCCAAGTTCTACAACACATGCAAGTTACAGAAAGCTATAGAATAACCCTTTTGCAATATGCGAGCTTGTCCCCAAAATGTTTTCCAAAAATTAGAAACTCGCCCATAAATAAAGCTCCTCATTAGTTTGGAGCCAAAACAACTCATAAATCGGCAAGTTTTGGGGCTGATCTGGAAACTCTAAGTGCCTCAAATCTAACTCAGAAGATTTTCAGGTGCAAATCTAGGAAACTAAAGCTGCAATATCTTTCAACCCAGGAATAGAAAATAAAAACCATAAATTGAGAATTTCATTATGATGAAAAGGGTATCCAAAAATGTAAAAATATCTAAAAAATAAAAAACTTGAAATTTAACTATTTTTGGGTGATGCAAGATTGCCCTTACACCACTAGATGCTCCTACATTAGACACCCAGGGTAATTTGAGAAGTGACCCCATCACATCTCTCGTGATGGTGGAGGAAAACCCAAATCCGTTAACTTCTACCTTAGGCAACCACAATGATGAATCTTCATTGTACCTTCCTCTTTCCATTTCACTGTATATCTTTCATATTGCCTATCTCGTAATTCTTCCTCCCCACATGACTATCCAAGATTTCTTCAATCTCCTCCTTTCTCAAGTAGGTGCTAGAATCCCACACTATTCCATCATCAGCCTCTCGGGTACACTTTCATGATATCAAATTTGGAATGTTGAACATAGGGAAATGTTGAATCCATCCTAAAAACTCTACCCCTTCATATGCATTCCCGAATCATGCCTCTTCAAAATTTTATAGGACCTAACTTCTTCATCTTCAATTTGTTATATGTTCCCACAGGAAACATTTCTTTCCTCAAGTTGACCATCACTTCATCACTAATTTGAAACTCCTTATACCTCCTCTTCTAATATGCCTTAGCCTTATACTGCATATTCATCTTGTTAATATGTTCTCTTACCTTCTCATGTATATCCTTGATATGTTCTACAAAATCGTCGGCTTCAACACTTATTTTCTTCTCTTGCTTAATCTTCCTCAATTCTGGAGCTATTCTGGGGCTACCTCCATACACAATTTGGAATAGTGATCTACTAGTGCTTATGTTGATAGAATTGTTGTAAGAAAATTTTTCCTGGGGTAAGATCAAGTCCCATCCCTTTGGTTTATCTCCTAGCAAACATATCAGTAGGTTACCTAGACTCTTGTTAACAACCTCTGTCTGCCCATCTATTTGTGGATGGTGTGCAAAACTGAACTTCAACTCTCAGCTTCTTCCACAAGGTCCTCCAAAAGTACCCCACAAATTTGGTGTCACGATTTGAAACAATAATCTTTGGTAGACCATGTAGCCTCACCACCTCTTTGAAGAACAAGTCAACAATGTGGACTGCATCATGGGTCTTCTGACATGGAATGAAATGTGCCATCTTCGAAAACCTATCAACCACCACAAAGACTAAATCATTCCCTCGTTGTGTCTTTGGCAAACCAAGAACAAAGTCCATACTTATATCCTCCCAAGGCCTCTCTGGTACAGGTAAGGGCTGATATAAGCCTATATTTTGGCTCACTTCTTTAGCCATCTGACATACCCTGCAACTTTGTACAAACTTCTTCACATCCTGTGACAACTGAGGACAATAATAATGCTCACTAATAATGGAAATGGTCTTATCTTGACCAAAATATCCTGCCATTCCTCCACTATGCTTCTCCTTTAGTAGGTTCTCCCTCATGGAACTCCTTGGGATACACAATTGACTTCCCTTAAATAACATGCCATCCTAGATTATGAAATCTAGCCACCTTGTCCTCATTCATCTAACAGGTTCCCCGCAAGCTTTCCAAGCCTTGCAAAATCAAGATTTTCAGCACATGTTGGGTCTTGAGTTCATTGAACCCAACCACTTCAATCTGCAACTTTGTCATCAATGTATGCCTCCTACTTAAGGCATCTACAACCCTATTTGACTTCCCACTCCTATGTTTCAAAACAAAGGTATAACTCTGCAAAAACTCCACCCATTTCATATGCCTCTGATTTAATTTTCCCTGACTATTTATGTACTGCAAGGCCTGATGATCAGTGTATAGAACAAATTCCTTCAGCAACAAATAATGTCTCCATTTCTTTAATGCTTGAACTATTGCATAAAATTCTTGATCATATACATAACACTTTCTCTTGGCATCATTTAACTTTTCAAACACCGCTTCCAATGGCACAACCACTAGCATCACAATCCACCTAAAACACCTTGTTGAAATCGGGAGGGCTAGAACAGGTTGCTTTCATTACCTTCCGCTTCAATAGTTCAAAACTTTTTGCCGCTCCAGTGCTCCACTTGAATTCTTTTCTATCCCCTCTCATTGTTTCAGTCAGGGGTCCATAAATACTACTGAAGTTTCTAATGAACTTTCTATAAAAACTAGCCAAACCATGGAAAGATCTCTCACTCCTCATTAGAAGTTCTTGGGTAGGCCACTCCTCCTAGAATAGCCTTCACCTTCCTCGGTCCATCTTGAGACCTTCAATAGACAACAAAACCCTAAGTACACTAACTCACTCTTCACAAAACTACACTTCTTCAGATTAATCAACAGTTTCTCTTCTCTTAACTTCTCAAAGGCTTTCTGAATATGCATCAGATGCTCATCCAATGTCTTACTAAAAATCAAAATATCATCTAAATACACAATAACAAAACTTCCCATAAATTATTTTAGTACCTTGTTCATGAGCCACATGAATGTGCTCAGTGCATTGATTAGCCCAAAAGGCATGACTAACCACTCGTACAAGCCCTCTTTGGTCTTGAAGCAAGGCCTTCCATTCATCTCCTCTTCTAATCTAGGATCTGGTGATATCCACTCTTCAGATCAATCTTTGTGAAGTACCGAAATTCCACTCCAAATAGTTCCATCAGTCATCCATCCTCAAGTGGAAATTTGTACTCTGATTGTTATCTTGTTTTATGGCTTGGGAATCAGACACATCCTCCACTCCCCATCCTTCTTTGGTGCTAGTATTGCAGGTACTACACATGGACTCAAACTCTTCTGTATCAAACCCTTTCTCAACAACTCTTGAACTTGTCTGTTCAACTCCTCATTTTCTATTGGAGTCATCCTATGAGCTGCCTTATTTGGAAAACTAGCTCCAGGAATCAAGTCAATCTAATGACTAATCTTCCTTATTGGTGGTAAACCCTTAGGTACATTATCAGAAACAATATCCTCAAACTCATCCAACATCCTAGAAACTTCTTCTGGAACCTTCTCACTATCCTCCTTACTCACTCTAGGAATCAATGCATAACACACACGCTCATGCTTCATACCTTCTAAAAATTTTCTTCCATCTACATAACAAATTCTAGCACTACTGCATACCTTTTCTTCGGTCTCCTTCAGGGGTTTCAACTTGTGACAAAACCCATCCTTTGTCAAGGAATAAGTGTTTGCATGGCCATCATATATAGTTTCCTATCAAAACTACTACACGGCCTCCCTAACAACATGTGACATGCATCCATGGGGATGATATCACGTAGTACCCTATCATGGTAGCTCCCCCGATCTTGAACTTTACTAGGTAATCGCTTTCATTGACCAAAACTTTGTGGTCTTTCTACAAACATGCAATCCCATACCGATGTGCCTTCCCTTTTCAGCCTAACTTTGTGACCATCTCCTCCTGACACTGTGATTATTATCTGTGTCTCACCATCAATAACGACATATCACAACATTTTCCTTCATACTTGCACCTTTGTGTGAAATAGATTCTTCCTTTGTTCTCGTTCCTTTTCCTCAATCACCAGGGCTCTCCTAATCATTAGGGCTTCTCCCCTTTCAGCATCATTTGAATGTTCAGATTGGGCCTCCTCATCTACATGCATAACCCTTCCACGACCTTCTAGCCTTTTGTCTGCCCTTGCATGGTTTTGTGGACATTCATAGGCCCGATTCCCTTCTTCACCACACTGGAAACATGTTCCTCTAAAACCACCTCTTCCAGATCCTTGCCCATATCTCCCTTGTCCTCTGCCTCTTTGATCACCACTGTTTTGATCACGAGGGGTAGGAGTTGTCATTCCTTTGGCTTCGGCTGGTACCCACATCTTCACTTTTCTTTTCATCATCATTTCGGCTTCCTGAAGGTCTTCCATTGCCCCTTCCGCTTTGACCTCCTCGTCCTTTTTGCTTGCCATCAAATCTTTTGTTCAGCTTCTCTTCCACCTTCAGAGCAAACTGATACACATCCTCAATGGTGGTCATTCTGACTAGGCTTAACTCCTCCTGAATGCTTGGTCGTAACCCATTAAGATATCGGGCTACCTTCTCCTTATTAGCCTCTGTGTGACCCGTTCTGATGATTATCTTGTGAAAATCTTCAGTATATTCTCTTATAGATCTACTTCCTTGCTTCAACCCTTGCAATTTCTTCAACAGATCTAACTCGTAGTCCCTTTGGTATGGTACTTCTTGGGTTTCTCACCATGCGATCCCATCTAGTGATCTTGACTTTTCCTCTTCGATTTCTTTCCAGCTGGACCTCTTTCCACCAAATACTGGCATGGCCCTTCAGCTTCATTTTCGCAAACTTAACCCGATCTGGGTCCTCTATTTCCTCATACTCGAAATATTCTTCTAGCTCGTTGATCCAGTCGATCAACTCTTCTGGGTTCAGACTTCCGGAATAACTGGGGACTTCTGCTCTGGGTCTTTTCCCGATCTTTGAAATAGCCCTTATTAGCCGCATTTGGTCTTGATCAATTACTTCTTCTTCCTCTTCTACCTCTGAACCTTCTTCCTCTCCTTCATCCCACTCACTTTTCCTCCCCACCGGGTTTAACCCTCTTCTCCAGCTGCTCTTCTTAGCAGCATCAACATGTCTGCGGAGGGGTTGCCGGTGTATCTCTTCCACCCGACATCTCGCCGCCTAAAACCTCTGGCACCACCACGCCTACTAGGCATCACTCTTGGAGGCATCTTTCTTGACCTCGACCCACAACCACGGTCCTGGTGCGAACTGCCTCACGATCGGCGATCTGTCCACACGCTCAAGAAAAACCCGCTCTGATACCACTTGATGAAGGCACAACCCGAGACACAGAAAATAACCCACAATCAAGAGAATAATTTTATTATTCAGAAAATGGAGCTTCTTACATGCAGAGGATCTCAAATCCCCAAGTTCTACAACATATGCAAGCTACAGAAGCTACAGATTAACCCTTTCGCAATATGCGAGCTTGTTCCCAAAAAGTTACCCAAAAATTAGAAAACCCGCCCATAAATAGAGCTCCTCATTAGTTTGGAGCCAAAACAACATTCAAATTGAGTTTAGGCAATTTGGCGCCGAAAATTTACAACATGAAGTTCAAATTTGGAAGGGGCATTTGCAATGGTAACTTCTAGAAAGTGCGCCAACTTCGCGGGGCCATAACTTTTGATCCAGGACTCCGATTCGTGAACCGTTCGAACCGTTGGAAAGCTCTCGAAGTCAAGAACGCGCTCGAAATCTGCTACACCGATTTTGGCAAGTTTCAGGGCCGATCCGGAAGCTCTAAGTGCCTCAAATCCCACTCGAAAGATTTTCAGGTGCAAATCTGGGCAACAAAAATTGCAATATCTTTCCACCCAGGAAGAGAAAATAAAAATCGTGAATTGGGAATTTTATTATGACAAAAAGGGTATCCAAAAATGTAAAAACATCAAAAAAATGATAAACTTGAAATTTCACTATTTTTGGGTGATGCAAGATTGCCCTTACACCACTGGATGCTCCTGCATCACGATCACTCTCAAGGACATACACCACATCCTCTGAGTTTCTAGTCGAGGAGAGCGAGTATATTTCTAGGGCGATTAGTCATTCTGGGAGAAGAAGAGAGACACATAGTACTATTTAGATGGATTTGTACATGATGAGAGGGTTAGAGAGCAGATCAAGCTTCCCATGCTACTGTATTCGTGAGCTCCATTGGTTAGATGGATTATGATGCACATAATGGCACTGACTCTCAATCGAGATGGACAAGCAGTGCACTTAGATGGAGGACTGGTACACTTGATTCGAGGGATGTACGAGCAAAGGATAGTCTATGCTTGCGACTGCTGCATTCTAGCACACTTATATTATGATCTTGGTCAGTTTTTGTTTCAAGAGATTGATAGTATGGTCCATTGTATGCTTCTACAAGTGTGGTGCCTTGAGCATATCACATGTACCAGACCTATCGAATACCCTTGCACTATAGCTGCAAGTTACTCATGAGCATTCGACTATCCCTTATGATTCCTATGGCAGTATGGAGATTTACAGTTCTAGAGGGTGAGATTTGACTGGCTAGAGGAGGATGAGGTTCTCTGGAAACCTTATCTACTCAGTCTATAGTGGCCAGATCCCACAGGATGGCTAAGGAGGATGTAGATGGATAGGCATCTAGCAGGGAGGCTTGACTACTTTGTACGACCATTCTACTATGGGTGAGTCATGCGATAGTTTGGATAGGTACAAACACCACCGAGGGTGTGCCCCTTCCTTAGACAATCAGTGTGGAGTGCCCGGAGGCTAGGTGATACTGTTCGGTTGATGATAGATCATGTTCGTGAGAGTGATTTCGATGATTCAAATCACGACTAGCCGCCAACATTTGATGTTGATGATGTTCGTAGCACAGACGAGCATGAGGAGTGGTGGTCATATGCAGGACTAGCTCTTGTGTTCCCCATGGATTTCTTGATAGGTGATGTAGGACCAACACCAGATGAGGGTGATGAGCCAGAGGAGAGAGCTGAGGAGGTATGGTATAGGCCAGCAAAGATTTTTATGGATGTGATCGATGAGGAGTACCAGTTTGAGGCCGATCCAGACTATAAGGACCAAGAGGATGAGGAGGAGGAGGAGGAGGAGTATGATGAGGATGATTACTACGAGGAGGAGCCACCTCTGAGCAAGGGTGATGAGGTAGCTATTGACGATCGGTATGAGCATGGAGAGTCCTCACATACTTATAGGACCAGATCACCAGTAGTAGCTACAGTAGACATCAACACTCAAAGTCAGAGAGAGGCTAGCACATCTTTGATGCCCCCTAGAGAGGATGAGGTTGATATTCCTCATGCACCTAGAGATATAGGTGATGATATTTGATTTTACACATGTCCTTTAGTGATTTATTCTTTGAGTTTTATATATATATACCATGATGATGGGTTATTGAATGTGTACATTATCTATCTTGCAGGAGCAACAACAGATTGGCGAGAGTTCTATCGTCAGGCTGCCATAGAGATAGTGCCTACATCCATCGATGAGGAGGAGATGGATCCTAACTATGTGCCCCCATTGATCTTGGAGGAAGAGCTAGAGTCACTTAGACCTTTCACGGGGTTATAGGCAGTGTACGAGTGTGAGGAGGCAACTCCACTAAGCTGAGAGTGCACTACAGTCAACACAGTCCTCAGCAGAGGTAGAGAGACTATAGGTAGAGATGGCACAGACATGAACAGAGAGGGATTAGATGGTAGAAGAGCGGCTTGTAACCGTTGGTTGAGTACATGGTCTGGAGTATGCACTTAGACTCGGTAGTTCACGATAATGGTCACACTATAAGACCATCTCTTAACGTTTAGGGACTGGATCACAAGTGCCAGATCCTGAGTGGTCTAGCTCTCACAAACCATTTTGACATTGCATATGATGATGATATGTAAAAACTTTGACATACATCTAGACATGTGCCTTTGATGTTATGATGATGTTGCTTTTATGTTGATGTTAAATGTTATGTGATTAATTAAATGACTTAGAGTAAAAAGTATTTAATTAATGGCTACATGATTTAGCATGATTGATGTGATCTAGTTGAAAACATGTTTCAATTTTAACATATATATGACATAAATAATGAGAAAAGAATATGTTAAATTAAATACACTAAGAAGAATCTAACTTAACACAACAAGAATAGTATGAAGCCTAAATCAATTATAAAGGGACTTATATAATTACCTTAGTGTTCAAGACAAACACAAGATTAGTTTTCAAGAACGAAGCAATGTGAAAGTTACTTAGAATCACATAACTTTAACCTACAATGCTTTAACTATCATACTATTTGAAGAAGCTAGAGGTAATACCAATGCAAATGCATGACATTAATGGGTTCCTTAAGGGATGTTTCATCAAGTTGCATTAAGAGATAAGCACCAAACCCATAAGTGGTATGAACCTTGTAAGGTACCAACCAATTAGGGTTGAACTTATCTTTGTCTTCGTTGTCAGCACTAGCATTTCGTTGATTTTCAATAAGAACAAAATCTCCCTTATAAAACGATCGAGGGATGACATGAATGTTGTGTTTGCATTGTAATATTTTGATGTGAGCTTGGAGATGTTCAAGAGCATTAATACACTATTCATGGAGCATCTCAAGTTGATGAAATCATTGATCTTTGTAATTGTCGTCATCAAAGATATCTCAAAGAGCAACTTGCAAAGTAGGAATTTCTAACTCCAAGGGCATGATCACATTAGTTCCATAAACAAGGATATAAGGGGTATTTCCTATGGATGATCGAACATTAGTTCTATAAGCCCAAAGCATATAGGATAGTTGTGTATGCCTCTTTATGATGCTTGGTGATAGTTTTCTTAAGGATTTGTTCGAGAAGCTTATTAGTATTTTCAACTTGTCCATTGGATTGCGGATAATATGGTGTAGAAAAGTGATGTTGAATGTTGAATGTTTCAAGAAATTGCTGAACTTTGTTATTCTTAAATGGAGTTCCATTGTCTAACAAAATGGTCGACGGGAGTCCAAAGTGAGAAATTATGTGATCCAAAATGAAATGACAAATTGTGTCAGCAGTTGTAAAATGAAGGGGATTCACTTCCACCCATTTCATGAAATAATTTGTTGCAATTATGATAAATGTATGTCCAATGGAAGAAGGTGGCAAAATTTTTCCAATAAGATCGAACCCCCATACTGAAAATGTCCAAATAGGAACATTGGCCTGGAGCTCAGTAGTAGGAGCATGGATCAAATTGTTATGCTCTTGGAATTTTTGACATCATTTAACGTAGGTGAAACAATATTTCTCCATATGTCTCCAATAAAAACCCATATGAATAAGTTTTTGTACTAACAAACGACCACTGAAATGACCACCATAGGCACCAACATGAGCCTATTCGAGCACTAAAGGGATTTCAGAATCTCAAAGACATCGTAATAGAAGACCATTAAAAGATTGTCTATGCAATGTGCTAGAAAGGATCATATACTTAGCCACGAGTTTACATAAATGCTTTTGAGTATTTGTTGTGGTAGGCTTGAGAATGGTACCATCTTGTAAATAGTTATATATTGTATCGTACCATTCACACGAAGTATCTTGAGTCATTTTCAAAATGTCTTCTAACGAATTATCAATCGAAGGTTTAGTGATGGGATGCATAATAAAGGTGAAATTGGTGGAAGGGTCGAGTGGGGATATGAGAGAATCTGCACTTGCCATTGCATCCACATGTCAGTCATCTTTGTGTGGGATGTTATCAATCATGAATGAGTCAAATTTTTCTAATAGTCTCATTGTAAGATCCTTGTATTTTAATAATTTTTCATGTTTAATTTGATATGTTCCATTGATTTGTTTAATGACCAATTGTGAATCGCCAAAGATCTTGATATGTTTAACATTGAAAAATATAGCAGCTTGTAAACTTGCAATCAAAGCCTCATACTCAACTATATTATTTGTGCATAGGAAATTTAATCGATAGGATAAGGGAATAGGTTTTCCAATAGTTGGAATGAGAATCACTCCAATACTGGAACCTGTTCTACACTTAGATCCATCAAAAAATAACTCCCATGGTATAATGTTAGCAGTTAAGACATGATCATCAAGAAAAGAATTAGGATTAGGGAAAGAAAAAGGGGAAGGAGTGTCAGCTAAGTGATCGGTTAAGTCTTGGCCTTTAATTACCTTTTGCGAAACAAATTTAAGATCAAACTCAGTTAACAACATCACCCACTTAGCTAAGTGTCTAGAGAGATCTATTTTGTTGAAAAGATATTTAAGAGGATCAAATTTTGTGATTACTTTTATTTCAGCATTTAGTAAATAATGTCACAACTTACTAGTAGCAAATATAGGAGCTAAACATTGTTTTTCAACTGGTGAGTAGTGTGTTTCATAATCAATTAAGGTGTGACTAATGTAATAAATAGGGTGTTCTATATCATGATCGTCGTTTTGAGCCAAAAATGTTGCAAGAGCATGAGCTAATGTGGCAATGTACAAGATAAACGGTCTATGTGGCATAGCAGGTTGTAAAATAGGTGGAGTGACTAGATATTTCTTGAGACTCTCAAAAGCCTATTTACAATCATCATCCCAATCAAAAGGTATACCCTTTTTGAGAAGATGCAACAAAATGACGAATAGCTTGAATTCGTCCTTGTAATGTTTACAATTGAGAAATATTCCTAGGAGGTTGCATGTTAATAATTGCATCAATTTTCTTTGTAGCCACCTCAATGCCTCTGTGAGAGATGACAAACCCCAAAATTTTACCACTCTCTATGCCAAAGACACTTTTTTCAGATTTAAACACATGTATTTTTGTATCCATTCGAAGGTTGTACGAAGGATGTTCATATTGTCTTGTCATGTTAATGATTTTGCTAGGATATCATCGACATAATCTTCAAGAATTTTGTGAATGTAATCATGAAATATTAATGTCATTGCACGTTGATAAGTTGTGCTGACATTCTTTAGGCCGAAGGGCATCACAACCCAACAAAATGTTCCCCAAATAGTTTTAAACATAGTTTTGTATTGATCTTGAGGGTTAATAAGGATTTGATTATAACCAGAAAATCCATCCATGAATGACAATTCAAAGCATGTCCAGCATTTGAATCCACGATCATGTCTATATTAGGAAGCGGAAAATTGTCTTTTAAAGAGGCTTTATTCAAGTCTCAAAAATATGTACATATGCTAATATGATTATTAGGTTTTGCAACTGTGACAATATTTGAGATCTAAGGAGAATAATCCCTGTCTAATAAAGCTTGCATCAAGAAGTTTTCTAAGTTCCTCTTTAACGCGCAAGGCTACGCTAGGGTGCATTTTTTGGATCTTTTGATGAATGGGTTTAGAATTTTCAGCAAGGAAAATGTTATGCATCACAATTTTCCAATCAATTCATGGTATATTAGAATATTTCTAATAAAAAAATTCAAGAAAATCATGAAGTAAAGTGGTAGTATCTTCTTGTTCTTCATTGTCAAGGCACTTACCAATCTTAATAACTTTATCTTTATAATTAATGTCCATTGGCACATCAATTGTATCTCCTAAAGGGAGTGTATTGGATTTAGGACTTTCAGATTTAGAAATCTCTTCAGTGATATCACTTGCTTCTTGCTCAGTAACATTCATGACACTAGAAATGTTTTTCATGTAAGTATGTGAGGATGGGGTATCATAAACACCTAACATGTGTTTCAAAGCCTCATCACTATCAAGATACATCCATGAAGGCGGTAAGGTTATATCAAGCAACTCAAGATGTTTAATTGTAAGTTTGTGTTGTGGGTGACATGTTATAACATTAATGTTCAAGCATGGTCTTTGAGTAGCTTTAGTCATTTTAGAAAAGAATATCCCAATCCAACTTTTGTTTCTTGCGTAGTAGGTTCAATAGGGACATGAATACCTTGCTCATGTTTTCCACATCCTTTTCCAATATAGCCTAATTGTTTGATGAACTTATAGCCTTTTCCATAAAGGCGTTCCATTTCACGTGGGTTAGGTGGGGCTTGATAATCTATCTCATAAAAATTTATTGTGTATGTCGCATTGTCGTCCAAATTATAGGAGATAGATGTTTGAGGAGATTGTTCATAATTTTGAGTGGACATGATAATTGGTTGATCTTGTTTCTCATCTTTCTTTTGCACGAGTATGTATTTTCCCATAAACGAGGGTGTGAATTCTAAGGTTCCCCAATCATCACCAAATAATTTAGAAATCGATTCATTATCATTATGCTCAATTTGAAGAGGGTCTATTTTAGATGTTGGAATTAATGTTTTCAAAGGACTTGTGACCCCTTTTTCAAGATGCAAGAAACTTTTAGGCTTGGGATCTACTTCAATTTGATAAATGCGATCATTATAGACATATTTCATGAGATGATGAAGGGTTGAAGGTACCACATTCATCTCATAAATCCATGGTTGGCCTAAAATAATATTATACAAAAGATCATAAGGCATGACATGGATAGGAGTATGCAAAGTAACCATTCCAACTGTAATAGGAAAAGTAATTATCCCAAGCTCGGTTGCTTTGTTGTATTATCAAATCCTCGAATGGAGATAGAATCAGGGGTGATTTGTGACCTGTCAACATCTAATCGATCAAGGAGACTCACACTACACACATTAAGGGAAGAACCATTATCTATGAGGGTGTGCTTGATACCAAAGTGATTGAATCAAGCAATTATCATAAAGCATCATGTTGATTACGCAACTCCAAAGGAGGGAGCTCATGTTGGTGAAAGGTAATGTCAAGATTCTTTTTATGGATTAGAGCTGCCACATCATTTAGAGTGGTACCAGGAGGAATTGTGATTTTTTTAAGAGCAATTTGAAGAATATTGTGATAATTTGGTGAGTTTTTAAGCAAATCCCAAAGGGAAAGTTTGGCAGGAGTATTCTTTTGTTGTTCAACAAGATCATACTCCTTTGTGTGTGTGTTATAATGAGGAGCACTAGATAGATTGGGTAAAGGTAAAGAAGGTGAGGTTGGTTGTGGTGGTTGCAGATTGTTTCAGGTGTTATATATATATGAGCAATAATATCATTACTAGGTTGTGATACATTGGTATTAGGAGAGTAGAGGGTGTACCGGGGTCAATTTGAGGGGTGAAGCGGATGTGAGGGTGGGTAAAGGATAAGCCAAGGTTGAATTACATTAACGTACTTGATGTTAGGGGTCTCAGAACAAGCTAAAGTGGATGAGGTGGGTGAGATGAAGTCTTGAAGAGACTCATCTATCAAATTCCAATCATCGCTACTAAAGGGTTTGAGAGGTAAATTTTCATTGATTGGTTTAAGATGTTCAAGAGAAACATTAGGAGTTGTAACATTCGATATCGTGAGTTGGTCTCTACAAACCTTAGTGGATGGCTTATGTGAAATGAAATCTTGGAGGGCTTCATCTAACAAATCAAAGTCATTACAAGCAAAAGGTTTGAGAGAAACGTTATCATTAAGGGGTTTATTTTTCTCATTGCAAGTATGAGAGGATGAAGTGAGTGAGAGGAAGTCTTGAAGGACTTCATCTAACTTATCAACATCATCACTACTAAGTGGCTTGGATGATATGTTATTTCTAACTTGAATCATGTGCTTAATTAGATCATTTGATGTGTTATGTGATTGGTTTTGGATATTTTCTATAGTTTCCTCAATGTAATTTGATCTAAAAGGACTACAAAATATTACTGAAAATGGAACTTGCAAAAGTCTAAGACTATCCATAAATACCATGAAAATAAAGGAACCTTATGCTAAGAAAACAAAAATAATTGAACTGTAACAAAATGCTAATGAAAGAAAACAAAAAGATGCAATGTAGGAAATGAAAATTTGAAAGTACTGATTTAAAACTATAAAGGGACTGATTCGCCCTAGGTGGCGACTAAGTCGCAGGATATAAAGTTTTTGGCATTTTTCTATTTTTTTTTATTTTCAGTAAGATGTTAAGTTTGTACAATGCAAATATAGAATGCAAATGTGGAGATTTAGAATGATTGAATGAAATGTAATGATGGAATCTAAAGACTGCTTTCACAAATGCAATGTTTAAGAAACCTAAAGATTCCAAACAATGCACAATGATGAAGTAATGAGATCCTAAGATGCAAAAAAAATGTAGATTAGAATGATGTTATGCTCAAAATTCAGGTTCACCAAAATGAACTATTGATTTTTGGCTTTTAGGACTTCTCTTACTCTTCTAGGGTTTTTCACCTAAAAGGAGAGAGTTAGGCCAAAAATGCTATATGGTTCATTCAAATTATGTATTTTGGAATGTTATCTAAGTTAAATAGAGTAAATTAAATGCAATTAACTAATCTAAATGAATGAAAATGAATGCTAAACTAAGATTTACACTATATTTGAAAACACACTGTGATATGCAAAAAGCGTGAAAGAATGAATAGAAATGCAAATCAGACCAAAAAGAAGATTGTTTCTTAGAATGAGTGCACCTGGTAAAATGTAGAAGGTTGAAAAATGATCTGAAAGACTGATAAAATTTGAACTTGGGTTGACTGGGACTCATTCGCCACCTTGGGTGGATTAGTCCTAGATCAGGACTTTTTTGCACAGAACCTGCTTTCTGACAGTTAGGGATCTGGAAATGTATCTAACTCAAATATACATCTCAGGAGGGACTCATTCGACATGCATGGTGAATTAGTACACTTTTTTATTTCTACAATTACAAAACTCTATTTGGCACCTTGATACTTATACAACAATTTTTTACAGAAACCCGATTTTAGATCTCAAAAAATTCCTACAAAACACTTTAAAAAAAAATTCTCATGGGGGTTTTCCTTAGTCAAACCCCTAGTTGGATAATTAAACCTTTAATAGAGAAAAATCTGCATAAACCCTAGCCTTAGATGTGTTAAAGACTAGGAAAGTCTGAATCATGAAAAAACCCCTATTCTATTGATCTAGAATAAGACATGCAAGAATGATTTATATGATGCAAGATCTCAACCCTATAAATCTCACAACATATGAAAAATAGGGATGAAATGACATGCAAATACAAAAAAAATAAGATGTAAACCTTAATTTGAAGATAAAGTAACAATGGAAGATGGAATCAATAGGAAACCAAGTCCTTAGGCGTGTTTTATTGGCTAGTTGCACCTCTTCACCCTAGATTTCTTCATGATTCACCATAGGCATCCATCATCAACCCTTTGCAATGTTGAATCTTGATCAAAATAGTGAGCTTCAAGACCTACAAAAATCCTAGTTTGCTGACCTAAAACTTCAATTTTATTCATAAAACTTGTAATAGAAGACTTGACTTTAGAAATTGCTCTTGAAAAGTGATAAAAAGATTAAAAAGATTAAGATTAAAAGATTGTGAAAAATGAATAGTAATGAGTATTTATAAGAAACAACACCTTATTTTCCCATTAATTAAACCTAAGAGGCCAACATTTACCAGAAGTTAAAGTTAAAATAATTAAATTCTTGCTTGATTTTGAATTTTCCTTCAAAGAGGACTCATTTTCCACCCTTGGCAAATGGGTCCCACTAGAGGGGTCTGATTTACCCAAGGTGGCAAATGCATCCCACTACCGTTGTTTGAAGGTGGGTTGTCAAGGTATGATGTAATTAAATGCTATTTGTCAGGCTTTATGTGATTTCTGAGGTAAAGTGGGCCTCTAGATCAAAATTAATGGATCTAAGGGGCCTATAAATGTTGTTTTGAAGGGTAATTGATGTAAAGGGACTCAAAAGTGGGTCCAATCATGCGTGAAATTGTCTCTTTTCTCAAGAGGGTCCAATTTTCTACGGCACAATTATGATAATGGAGAAATTGCAAGGGGTGGAAATTAATGCCATTACATTTTCCCCCCACTTTAATGAGCATATACGTCAATGAATGTGAGGTAAAGTAGAGAGAAAGTTGAAAAGAATATACCTAAATCATTGAGGAAGAAGACCACAATCTTAAATACTCAGACATGTAGGAGAGAGAGATGGCTCCATAGGTACTTGGTTCTATGGAAGGTGAACGAAAGCTCTGCAAGTGCTTGGTCCTATAGAATTGGCTCCAGGGGTGCTCAGTCCCGCAGAAGGTGAAGAAAATTTCTATAGGTGTTTGGTCCTACAAAATCAAAGTGCCTTACAAGTGCTTGATCTTGCAAAGGAGGAACCATAGGTGCTCAATCCTAGGGGCTAAAAATATTGAAAGGATTTGCAGAGTCTGATTAGCCCTTATAGGTGCTTAGTCCTGCAAGGAAAGATTGATGAGATGCTCAGTCCTCCAAGCTTGATTGTAAAAGCACCTTCATATGTGCTCGGTCTTGCAAAGAAATATGCTAATCTACAAACAAAACATGTTAGGCAAGAAAAAGTCACGTAGAAAGAGAATAATATCTTAGAATAAAGAATTGGAGAAGCTTTTAAAGGGGTCCTTGAGGAACCCTTCAAGATTGAAAGGGGCCCACATAAAGGGACACTGTATTTGAAAAGTGATGATGTTTTCACAAACAATCACATGTTTCATCAAGGATTCCTTTTGAAATATTTTCTTTCATCAAGGAATCTAAAAAAAAAGGATGGTCTTCTTGAAGGCAAGTTCTCCAATTATTTTTGCTACGAATTCAATTTTGAAAGAAAATATTGCTAGGGGGATCCTTATCGAAGGATGTGATTTTAAAAAAATGTAAAAAAATTCAGCAAGGTATTCATGGGCTTCTAAATACACCTTATTGAAAATCAGAGAGGTAAGAGCCCCCCTTAGGATGGTTTGTGTGAATTGAAGGAGCATGTGACATCCTAAGGAGAGAGAGGAGATGTAGAGATGTCATGGCCCATGATACATGATGAGATGTAGACATGGAAATGTTTTCAAACATGCAAGGGACAACACATAGGCACCACCACATCAAGAGGCAAGAAAAATAAGAAAAGATGAAGAAACCGAGAGACAAGGGGATTTGGGAGTTCGGGGTTAAATCAATTCTTATAGGTAACGCATGATATATATGTGAACGAAAGATCATTAGTCCCTGAAGTTCCCAGATCTAAAGAAGAGCACATGAAAAAAAATAGAAAACAAAAATTTGGGTCGACATGGAAGGGATGCCTAAATGCCCCAAACACTTTGCATCGTCCCCAATTGTTAAAAATTAAGATACAACATATAAAAGAATGATGCAAGATATAGAAGAAGTTTATGACACAATTTCACTCCTATATCCAAGCATCTACAAGGGTGACAAGGGTCCTCTAAGAACACAAAAACAAGCATGGGGGAAACACAACACACACAAGTCTAATCTACAGATAAAAAGAGGTACTCTCCTAGTCCTCATCAACCAGGAGGTCATCATTCTCCTAATATAGATCATCATAAGGGGAGGGTAGATGAGCTTGCAAGGGCAATCTAGCAAGAGGAGCACCCTCTGACTCTCCTATGATAAGAGCTAAGGAAGAAGACCCCTCAAGGTCTTCTTCACTCAACTCCTGTGAGGTAAAAGTCATCGATCTTGCAAAGATTGTTGATAGAGCCAGGACATCATCTACTAAGTTAAACATGCACTTAACATGAGTGTCATGTGTTAACTGAATGAGACATGAAGGAGGCACCTGAGATCCACCATCAATCTCATCAAAATAGGTGGTGACAAACCTAGGAGATTCCAAGGCCACCTCCATCACCAAGACAGCATAAGACAAAGTAGAAACCTCTCCTAAAGGAAGTGATCCCTTCTTCCAACCTCCACTAGAAGCAAGTTCATCCTTTAACTTACACTTTAACAGAGGATGTTGAAACCCTATAGAAGAAGTGGAAGGTGAGGAGGAAGAGGACAAGGCCGCAACAAACACCACTATGGTGTTCAAAATGATTAGAGGCTAGGAAAATAGAGGGATGTTTGGAAGGGACAACAAAAGAGGAGGCTCCATCAAGGGAGTGATGAACACTTGCACCCTTTTAGGGTGAGGTTCATCAACATTCATCGAAGGAGTTGAAAGAAAAAATTAGGTTGCAAGAAGTAAAGAGAAATGAACAAAAGATGGAGGCACAACAAGGGATGTCAAAACAAGAGTTGTAGGCTCCCCTGCTACCTTATGTGAGGTAGCTTGCTCAGTAGCCAGAGCCTTCCTCCGACACTTATGCTCACATGTAAGCCAGTTTCGTAGACTCCGGGAACTAGATCTTACTGTTTCAAGAGGCTCTTATTCTGACATAGGAATGTCATCCACAATTGTTATTGGTGGAAGGGTAGCCTCTTCGATGGGAGCAGGAGTAGGAAGTGTAGGAGTGAAAATGACAATAGGTGGAGAAGAAGACACGGGCACCTTAGCAATGGGTCTCTTCCCATTCACAGTTCGAGGGGCGGGAGTGGTAAGAGGCCCTAGAAGCTGAGACACTAGGGTAACTCCACCGGGACCCTTCTCCTTACTATAGAAAAAAAGCCTTAGCACTGTGGGTAAGATAGGAAGTTCAAATACTTGATGGTTGGACTTCCACCTAGTGGGCACCATCAAACTCCCAATGCGAGGCATGGAAGTAGAGGTCAGAGGCACCACAACAAGGAGAGAGGTAGAAGAATATGGAACAATAGAAGAAGAGGAAGGCTCTAAGGCACAATTTGGCTTCCCTTTATCCTTTTGTTGAGAGGAGGTAGCCTGCTGCTACGCGATCATAGAACCTTTGACTGAAATGGCATAAGAGGAGATAGGGTAGGTCACCTTCGATGCTATGCTCTTGTTCTCATATTTATCATAGGTGAAATATAGCAAGTCCATCCTTGGAGGAAGTAGATTGATTGAGGCAAGCCAAAATGTATCTAATGAATAGCCCCCATGCAACACCAGAGGTTTATATTTAATGTTGTGCACAATGTGCACAGAGCCCTCATGAGAAATCTTTAAACACTTGTGAGTTATCGAAGTGATTGTATTCATGGAAAGTATCCATGGGATGCCTAGTTTCACTCTGAACAAGTCTAACTTTGGGATGATATCAAAAGGAGCATTTATAATCCTAGGTCTTACCAAGACTGAAGGAGAGATGAAACCAATTAGAGGGACCGAGAGTCTGTCATGCGTACATATTATGGTTTTTGACTTTTCATATTCCTCCATATGTAGAATGTTCAATAAAAGAGTCTCCTTTGTTATCACGTTCACACGACTTGTAGGGTCAACTATAACACTAGTCATGATGTTCTTGTTTTTGCAAGAAGGAATGTATAGAGGAGAAGGATGCTTATAGGAAAGTCCTACAATGTGAAAGTTATAGCTAGTGATTCATTTGCAAGTTGAGTAAGAAGAATAGGTGTAAATGAAACCATGTTCACATACTTCAAGAACTCAGGGGAAGCATAACCAGGAGGTTCAACAATTAGGTTTGCAAAGTGTGACAGAAAGGGATCCATGTAGATCTGCAACTCGCTATTATCCTTTGCCATAGTCTTGTTTGTATTTTATTTCTTCCCGTGAAGACAAATAGTAGTGTCATCAATGTGATCATGTATCTTGTCATGTAGGTGCATGCATCTTTTGGTATTGTGTCTAAGGATTCGATGATACTAGTAGAATGTGTTATCTTCATACTAGTTGGGGTAAGGTTAAGTAAAGGGTCAAGGATCTAGAAAGGTTATCACTTTTCCTTTAAAAAACTTCTTCAAAATAGGAGTATGATTTTGATAACTTTGTGAATTATATGTTGCATTTAAGGCCTTTGTCACTAGATGCAACAACTACATTCACAATATATTTACTCTTACGATAGATCAACACAATAGACCCACCCTTGTGATGGGAGCATGAGGAAGATCCCCCAAACTAGGGAATCATCTATTGGTACTCCTGCATTGTACAACAAATATGTGCAAAAGAATGGTATTTCATCAAAGCAAACTTCTCTTGCCAATAGCTCTATATTTTTCGGATGAAAACCTTTTGTACGTTTGAGTTGGGTAAAGGATAAGATATTTGTGAAAATAGCACTTGATATCAAGCAATTAAATTAGTAATCTTCTCATGCTCTCCATGCTTACACTGGATGAGATCTGAAAAGGCTATCTTCAGCCCGATGTTCACCAACAATTGTCAGAGAAACTGATTCACAAGCTGATCAAATGAAAATATGGAGTTATCGGGAAAGGAACAATACCATTATAGGGTTGTATCCTTAAGGGATCTTGGGAACAATTTAGCCATTAAAGAATGATGGTGGAAGAAATCTATACACATGGCACTAAATTTTGAGACATGCATTTATAGATCTCCCTTACCACCATACTTCTCAAACTTTGGAATCTCCATTTCCTAGGAGATAGAAGTGTTTAGAATTTCTATTGATAAAGGACTATGATGAAAGAAAGGCTAAAAAATCGGTTGGGAGGTGGCTTCCAAGATAGGTTTTCTAGCTAATTCTGCATCTGGGCCATTTTTTATAGCAAAGCATTCAAAATAGGATCAAACGATGAAATGCAATTAGATTGTTTTTGAATTAGCAAGAGAAATGAACCAAAAATCAAATGAATTCCTTTACATTATGGAGAATGACTTGCAATGTTTCTCTCTACCACATAATTTGAAGATCAATCATGATTTTTGCATTTGGGGCAAATTTTTAAAGTGTTTGGAGGTTTAATATGATTGTTGCTTCATCCAGAAGCTTTCCCAATCTATTCTTTATGCCTTGGGAGAATTTTTGCAACATTTTAAGCTTTTGGAGAGTGCCAGTAACCAAATAAATGGCTCAAATATGATAGTCACGTGACTTGCATCTCATTCTCTTTAGTTATAGGCAAAATGCACAAGCATAAGGGTTGTAAACCAATTGTTTGACAAAATGTCATACTACTTGCAGTATGAAATGAAACCTCTAGATCTCTAAAATGCATTATTAAAGGTTTTTTTTTTAATACCATTAGTGAAGTTAATAGTGTATGGATAAAATTTTGACCTATAGAGCAAAGTTTTAACCGCTAGTAAGTGGGTTTTTACTTAGAAGTAGATTTTTCACTTGCAAAGTGAAAATAAAGTAGTAAAACTACTTTTACAAATAGGGTAAAAGGTTGCAGGGGATTTGCAAATGCAAGAGGACAATAACTTTTCAGTTGCAAGAATGAAGAGAAAAGATGAGAGAAAATAATGAGTGAGAAGCATCTTCTAATTGTCATTTGGTTACAGATCAATGGAGATTAGATGTGCCGTGTGTTATCAGTGGATTGATTCTAGGGCTTTTCTTCTCTCATCTCCTTTCTCTTAAGTGAGAAATTGTCTCATTTATGGGGGTTCCAGGTTCTCCAGGTTGAAGATATTGTAATTTTGTACAGGGTTGTCTCTAGGTTAGGAGCTCTTCAAATTTCAGAGTGAAATGTTGTAATCCATTATGTTAATTGAAATAAAATTAGTTTGCATCTTTGGAAGAATTGTGTCATACTATAATGTCTCGAGAATATATGGATTATGTTTTTAATCAAAATAATCAAATATTATAATGGTTTTTGTTGCACATTTGTTGTAACAAGTATTTAGTTCATGGCTCTTGTTCAAAGAACAGGTTAAAGTGTTCTCTCAGTTAAATGTTGAATATATTAAGTTGCATTCACGATCTATAAGAATGTTACAGATGTTTCCTAAAGGGACCTCATTATTGTAATGTAGTAATGATTTAATGGTCACTAATTATGTGTTCATGCTATGACCAAATAACTTATTTCATCTTGACTCTGTTATGGACAAGGCATTGATCTAGTATGCTTCTTTTGTGCAAACCCTAGAAAGAATCACCATTGAAAAACTTAATGAATCTTTAAATCTATTTTTAGGTTTAACTTATTTTTGGTTTTCTATGTCTTCATGGAGATTAAAGAAAACAAGGGTTATACTTGTGAATGATCTAGTTGTAATTCATTTGTGTATCTAAGATGAAGATTTATCTTAACTTATTTGTTCTCAATGTTTATTGTAGGTGTAAAGGGATCATGCCTAAATTAATGAAATATATAAAACCTTTAATACATTAATCCGAGAACCATCCACATGTTAGAAATCTGTAATGTTTTGTTTAGACTTTGTCTTATCATATGAGCAGATCTTTAATCAGGAACACTCTCTTGATTATAACCTTGTTCATTGGCCTTTCTTGTCCCTGATGTGTTGATAGTGCAAGACCATTGTCTTAATCTCTTGATCCCTTTGTTTAGGCATTATGATTGTGCTTGGGATTGGGGGTTGCAAGAAAAGACACCAATAGAGAGAATGTTTGCTCTGCTTCAATCTCTGAACATCTGCAATTCCCTTTTGCGCTCCCTAGCAACCTCCAAAATGTGAATGTTGAAAATGGCAACGTTTTGAGATTTTTTTCCATTCTAATTTTGATTTTGAAAAACCCACTAGTGCTACCACACTTTTTTGGCAACGAGACAGGTGACGACACTCCAAATGGCATGTGTCAAACGTCTATCAGCCTGGTCATTAAATCTTTCTGTTGGTGCATTTTGTCCAACGTGTAAGATGGGGGATGGGGTGTTATGTTATAATGTTACATACATAGTTGCTTTCTTTTCAGTAGATTAGCTTCTCCCCAAATAAGGTACAAACATAAAAAATTAGAATGGAGCATTAAATATCAAATATCCGCCCATGTATATGCCATTTATTATATTTGTGCGTTGTATGTCATACCAAGACTAATTGCTTTTAATTAAATTTTATTATGTGGGTATGAATTCCCCTCTTGGAGGCATCGAGCTCTCATACAACAAGGACTGGAATGAGGATTTCACATAGTGTTATACAGGGTAGATTTGAGGATAATGCAATTCGACAATAGTACCTGTTTGCTAGTTCAAGCATCTATGATATATTTTTTTCTTTAAATTAATTTCATGCCTCCTCACAAGGAAACAATATGACTTTAGATGGAGTTATTTCTATCAACTGTATGTTGGTTGGCGATGAAGAGAAAAAATGGAGTGGAGGAAGAGGTGTGTTGGTTTTCTCTAAATCCATGGCATTAATTCCTAGCAAAACTTTTGAAAATCAAATATTTTGCTTATTTTTATATGTGCGAAGATCTGTATATTTAATATATCCTTTTTGCACTCTTTGATTCAATTTGGAGAGCATTGGAAGGATTTAGAGTGGTTTGAATGTTTTCACAATTTATTTTTTTTATCATGTATAATTATCTAATCTTTATGTCTTCATACAAAATGATAAATATAGATGTATACATGAGAATATCAATCTTCTAACTATTCAAACAAATCAAAAGAACATCAAGCACTTGTCATGCAATTATAATTTGATCATGGATGAAATCAACATATCACACAAAAAAACAAGTATGATGTTTTGAAGTAGATATTCAACTTGCATATTTTACCATGCTTTACAATATGAATCAATAGTTATGATCTTAACACTATTTGTGTGCTCATATGTTACCAATATGGTCATCATTGCTATCGCCTTGCTTGTAATAGCTCATATAACATAATTTCACTTTTAATTGATTGTGATACCCTATGCCATCTATAGAACATTATCCTATTTTTGAGATTATGTTGCATAAACTATAGCTTTGATGGAAGTGCTTTTTGAATAATATTTATGTTTCCAACAACACTAATATTATATGTGATTGTGAATTCTTCCATTAGACTTGTGATTACTGTTACAACACCACCACATATAAAAAAATCAGGTATATTGCACCACAATTGACAAGTACAACATAACAAAATGTAATTCAACATATATGTTGTTTTGTGATCATTGTAACTCAACATATATGTTGTGTTGTGATGCACTGAAAATGCAAAGCGATGTCTTTTAACATGACTCTCGTCAAATAGTAGAGAGCTATTTTCTAGACATTGCAAATCATACTCAGGCATATTCCACGAGGTAACCAAATAGGTTGATTTATTGAAGGCGTCTGTGAAAGAAATGCCCTCAGTGCCATCAAACCTCCATTTAACTTATGCAAGATTGCAAGTTAAATGTGAATTTACTGCAAATCAATTTAAAATGGTAGTAACACGGTGGTTTTTATTTATAAATCATATGCTTTTTACACTTTTTAAAACTATTGCAAATTTTATTTTAACTAGCTAACAATGTCGTACCTGGTTACGTTTAATTACAAACCTACTTGACTAAACCACTTTTGAAATAATTGTTTTCAATTCTAAACAAGAGGCTACGTTCATAAAATCTTATTTTTTGACAGTGCCTAAAAAGGTAAAGGTCATCTTTTCTGAATACCGTTTGTCTAAATGTTCCAATAATTGAGGGTGCATTATATTATGTTTCTAAATTTTAATAAATTATTAACTTGTAGAAAGAGTTATTAAATGCCACATTTTCTTCAATAATTGAGGGTGCATTATATTATGTTTCTAAATTTTAATAAATTATTAACTTGTAGAAAGAGTTATTAAATGCCACATTTTCTTCAATAATTGAGGGTGCATTATATTATGTTTCAAAATCTTAATAAATTATTAAACTGGCAGAAAGAGTTATTAAATGCCACATTTTCATCAATAATTGAAGGTGCATTATATTATGTTTCAAAATCTTTATAAATTATTAAACTTGTAGAAAGAGTTATTAAATGCCACGTTTTCTTCAATAATTGAAAATGCGTTATACTATGTTTCAAAATCTTAATAAATTATTAAACTCGTTGAAAGAGTTATTAGATGCCACATTTTCTTTAAAGAACGGCACTTGTAAGGTATCTTGTATTTCTAGAGTTGCGCAAATCTCCAAACGTAACATAGTTGTTCAAACCATCCGTACGTTACTCAACTGAGTTTAGGTTAATATATTTTAATCGTAACACACAATTCAAACCATGAGTTGGTCTGAATGTCAGGTTGAGTTAATATATTTTATTCATATCCTAATGATAGCATGTGCAACACCATTAAAACAGCCAGATTGTGCAGAAAAAGACAAAGTTAGCTAGGTTGACTGTTTCAATTGTAAACGTTCCCTGCGCCAGTGAACACCGTAATGCCGCGTATTCTTTCCTATAATCTACTGTTTTATTTTGCAAGAATCATTTTAATATTTATTTTATTTTAATCCATTAAAAAATAAAATTCGTTTGGTCAACTTTAGTGGTTTAACATACTTTATTCGTATTATAACAGTTGGCATGTAATTTCAAATAGTAAATGGTAAATGGTAATAAAAAACAATTACCGACATAGTTGGACTGGCGAAATTTACATACCCATTATTGCTTATGTTTGTGAATCCCACATTTTTGGATATCTACTTTTGTGTTTACGTAAGGCATTTTCATATGATTTATTCCTAGCATTCATTCATACTTCAAATCATTCATACGCAAAGTCATGCTTTTAATTCTTATGCTTAGGAATGCAATGTCATTCTGCGAGGTTTTGATTTAACTCGCCTCTTTTAACCGATATTTTAATTTAAAAAGTAAAAGTCAGAACTTCTTACCCAAAAAACTTTGTATCATACATAAGTAACTAGCAATTGCACCTTGGTGTGCAATGGGTACGCCGAAGAGATATGGAAGATCAATTAGGTAAAAAATTTGGTCATTTTTTGCAAACATTTAAAAAAAAATAGAGTAGATCACACAAACTTATTGAACAAGATATTTAAAAATTATTTTAAGTTCAAATGATGTTATACCAAACAAAGGAAATTGCTCAATCTACGAAAAATGACTAGATTGGGTTGTAAAGCTGTATATACCTTGGACTCATGGAAGCACTTCTATTGGTAAAATTTTCAAGAGCCAGAGAACCTTGAAAAACACTACCCTTTCCATTTAGAGCATCCTTCATTAGAGGCATGCAACTTTCTGTCAACGCATTCTGGCTAATCAGTGAAGGCGATGATAAAATAATGCAATTATCTTTGGTTTCACTCTGTTCAGACATTTGATCTTGAATATCTTGATCATTAATCTCCATTTTACCCTGGTTTATCATTTGATCTTGGATATCTAGATTCTGTGATAGAGATGATAGGACAACGCCATTATCTCTGTTGTCAGTTTCACTCTAACTTGACATTTTATCTTGAATGGATCCGAATAGAAAATAGAAATACTTCACTTTGAGAGTAGCGTTATAGAGACTCTAGAGAAGAGATAGAGAAACCAGAAGGTGGGTCTAGCTTTTAAACTACATTGAAATAGGAGCTATAAAAGAAAAAGAAGAAATCATAGAAGATGGTGTGAAAAATAATAGACTAAAGGAGAATGATCATTCATCTACAAGCTCAGCTCTATCTGTGGAACAAAGGAAGGAAGAATCTCTTGATTTTACAAATAAAAATGCTAAAGCTTAAGATCATTTGTCCCACTATAGCTCTTTCCTCAAGTGAAGCCTTGTCATATATGGTATCAGGTAAACTTTCTTGTTCTTGAAGACTAAAAGCAAGCAAAGTTGCCCTTGAAATAGATAGTGGTGGAACGATTTTAGTGATATGCAAAGCCTCCCTTGAAATAGGAGGTAAATTCAAGAGGAATAATTGAGCCACTTTGAAACCTGGAACCAAACCAGTAAGTGTATATAAATTGTGTATTAAAAGATTCTAACTGCAAGATAAAATTAGGATCTTTACCTGCCAATTTTAACTGTACACATTTCAGATACTTTTTCAAAAAAAAATCCAAATTATATTGGATTTGATGATGCATAATTATTACTTGTTCTGCATTCAAATCCCAATGAAATTTTCTCATAGATAAGTAATTTTTTGTAAGAGCTTCCTTGAATGGCTTTTCTGTAAGCAGATCACACAGTTTGTAGATAGAAAATCTGACTTACAATAGAAACGTAAGGTTATGATTATGCCATTTAACTTTAAATTTGGTCTTTTCAGTAATTTTGACCCAAAAAGTGATATTGCCTTTTACTTAGTGAAATGCAAAACAATTAAATTTGGTCTTTTCAGTAATTTTGACCCAAAAAGTGATATTGCCTTTTACTTAGTGAAATGCAAAACAAAAATGGATTTAAAGACCTGGGGTTCTACAGTCCATACAATTATGAGACAAGATTCCTATAACTACATTCCTATAATTTTTTGACGCTTCATCTGAGAATTTGGCGACTTGGGATTCCTATAATTGTATATCCTGCCTCAATTTCCTAATGGTCAGAAAAAGTGATTTACAGTGATATTTATTTAGCTTTGTAACTGCTAGCTGTCAAATATTCAAATTAGAGTTGGAATTTAGGACAGGCCTAGCAAAAGTTTAACAAATCTGTTCATGTGGATATTTTCAACACTTTTAACGGGCAATTTCGTGTATATTATAACCTGTCACCTCAAACATCCAAAAAATCAAGTGGCTGTATTTTTGGTGGAAGTTTGATCCAACCACAAAACCCTCAAGAGTAATGAGGATACTCTTACACTAATACTATCAAACGAGGCATACTGAATATCACTAATATCATATAATGTCAAAATGGAAATTGCCAAGTCAAACTAAAACTATTGATTGAACGTCCAAAAAATCAAGTGGGTGGATTGTGGGTTGAAATTTAATCCAATCACAAAACAAACCCTCAAAGAGTATTGAGGATACTCTTTAAAGTAATCAAGATCAAATGATCTCATCTAATGTCAAAATGGAAATTACTAGGCCAAATTAAAACTGCCGATATCAGATAAGGGAAGCTCAAAACCAAGAACCCAAAACATGTCAGAATAGCAGAGCTATTTCTTTTGGGAAAGTGTAGATATAAAATGTATCTAGCATGGAGGCATCCAGTATTTAAATTAATAGTTCCCAACCTCAAATGCTGTCAAATGTAATACAAAATGAACAAGGTATGTGGTACACATGAAAAAGAAATTGTTGTTTTTATTCAAGAGATCTTTCTACACATTAATACAAAGCTTTAAAGAACCCTTACAACACTCTCATTCATGCTAAGTTTTTAAATTTCCAGAAGAGCGGGATGATTATCCTTCCCTTTTCACTGGGTGTTAAATTTCAAACAAATACAAGAACCTGGGTTTAGATAAGTCCAACATGGAAAACACAATTCTGAAGACCTCAGTTTTGTTTAGAGATCTGTGAGCTTCTAAGCATGCTGAAAGATGATTGAATTCTTTACTGATGTCTGATATAAATAACTTACCACAAATGGTATATAAAATTGAAACAATCAAACATTGACAACAAAATGGAAGTAAGCAGAGTTCTTTGGAGAGATAACTTGTCTTAGAAATTAAATGCAGTTAGCTCAAAGTGCTTTAAAAGAGAGAAATAAGAAGAAAATGAATAAATTTGTGGATCTGTTAGGGATACCTCCAGTTTTTGTAGATTTTGGGTAGTTGTAGGTTGTAACTCTTGTGCAAGTGTTATTTTTTGCTACTTCGGCGATGTGGATGGGGTATTCTATCACCATTGAGGTAAATTGCTACAGGAAAACAATTATATTATTGCTGTTGGACATGTTTGGTGGGCTTGCTTTGATGATTCCTTTCTCCTTATTGTTGAGCTACTTCCATTTATGGATTGTATTGCTGCTGCACTTGCTAAGCTACTTCCATTTATGGATTGTATTGCTGCTGCACTTGCTAGGGTCAAATGGATTGTATTTATTGCACATGTACACTAATTTATACCCCTGGAAAGCATGAAATTTGATTCCAGCTTTGCAATATTGTTGGTTTGGCTATGTAAGATAAAAAAAAATTGTCAGGCTGATAGTATGAATTGGAAATTTCACATTTTTAATGAAATCGGACTGTGATTGACTTGTGTGTCCAATAATGGATCTCCTTCCCTATCCTACACAACTATTTGCTAATCCTAGATGGATTTCCCATGATTATGTGTGCAATCTCTTCTCTGCAATTGTGGGTTGATTACGGTAGGTGTTTTTGAAGTTGCATCAAGGTGACCTGCCCCTGAGTTGAATGAATCTCTATACCCATGGGGCTGTTTGTAATCTAAATGCTATCTATGCAGGATTGTTGCATGCAATCCAGAGTGGTCTATGAGCCAGTTTTTTGGCCTTTGTGTATCAAGTTAGTTCAAGCATCAAGTGATGCAAGTTGGCTTTTGTGCGTCATTAGTGATAACAAAACATTATTTGTTTGTTTTTATCAATAATAGCAATAAGAAGATCCATAGGTAATAACGAATAAAAGTAATTAAGTTATTGGAGTTTTGTCTATCGAAAAGATAAGATAGTTAGTTCAGGGCATCAAGTGATGTAAGTTAGGTTTTGTAAGGGGAAGAACATGCTTTATAAACCAGAGAGAGATTAATTCAAGTAATAGAATGCCTCCATCGTAGTCTGCACTTGGAGAACAATCAACAAATAACCTACAAACAGTAAGGACATAACAAGTTAAAACAATACAACAGAACATAATTGCAGAAATATCAAACACCAAACGACACAGTAGAAAAGCATTTATTAATTTTTATAGGAACTCCATCAAGTAGCATATAAAAAATGAGACATCTGAAGGTCAATACAGGAAGAAGATTAAAAATATTCACAATAGGAGCAGAAGAAAACACAAAATTGGAACAACCTCCGTTTGGACATTTCATTGCCCATGCATTCATTGATCATGCAACTGCCCTGGTAGACATGTATGCAAAATGAAGAAGCATAGACAAGGCACGTGAAGCGTTTGACAAGATGCCTCAAACATATGTCATCTCGTGGACTGCAATGGTTGCAGGATATGCACAAAATGGATTTGTTGAAAAGGCTTTAGAAATTTCCATGCAAAAAATGCAGTTGTCAGGTTTAAAAGCCAAATTCCGCAACCTTTGCTAGCATCCTCCCTACCCATGCCAAAATGGGAGATTTGGAACAGGGCATGGACATGCATGATATTATGGTTGAAACCGCCCTAATAGACATGCATGCAAAAAGTGGAAACATTAACAAGCACGTGGACTGTTTGACAGAATACCTGAAAAAATGTCAATGGACTGCAATGATTGCAGGATATGTACAAAATGGAATTGTTGAAAAGGCTTTAAAAACTTTCATTCGAATGCAATTGGTAGGTGTAAAGCCAAATTCCACAACTTTCGCCAGTATCCTCCCTGCCTGTGTTAAAATGGGAGCTTTGAAACAAGGTATGGACATCCATCAAAGTATCGTGGAAAAGAAAAAATACAACTGCCTGCTTCCAAGTTGCCCTTATTACACCATAACAGGCATTTAAAAACAAGCCACTGTAGAGAATGCGATGATGCCTAACAGAGCGTACAAATCAGGGAAATGGAATTTGTGTATCTTTAATAAACAGAACTCTTTCTACCCAAACAACAAAACGGGTAACACACATCAGGACTCGAGTGTTCTTTGATGGCTTGTATAACGTTTATAATGGTGGCTTTGATGGCCTATGCAGTTCTCAAAGAGGAGATCATCCTTTTACAGCAAAAGCTTCTCTGTTGCCCTTTTAGCGACTCGCATTACCTAGTGCGCAGCTTCCCGGTTTCTTGCTGAAAAAGGCCTCGCCCCTCAATGCGACTTTTGTTGCTCTGTTTTCTCTCTATTTGAAAAGTCATAGTCTTTCCGACCATATCACGTCCTTCTGCAAGGCAGCGGAGCTTCTTTGTAAAGACGAGGGTTTTGCCACTTACCGAAGCAAACGCAACAAATTCACAAAGAATATCTGGAAAAACTCCTCAAGAAAATTCGCTTGATGTCAAGGGTTTTAACAGCCCCAGCGTGGCCTTCTGTTCCTACCGCTTCAAATTCACTTTCAAAAACTATGCCAAGACCGGCATAACCTTTTCAAATTACAAAGTGACGGTAGAGGAGTCTGGGAAGTTCTTCAGGGAGAATCTTCTAGTGTTGGACAAAATTTTCTTGATGCCCGACATCAAGGACTACATGCCCAAGAGATCATTCCTACCCACCTCTTTGGCAAATAACCTGCCCTTCAACACCCAGACTCTGCCGGAGCTGATGAAGATGTTTCACCTTCTAGAGAACTCTACAATGTCGCCTATCATGGAGAGAACGCTGCGAGAATGCGAAAGGGCGGCAGTGAAGGGCAAAATAAAAAAATGCAGTTGAGATTAGACATATGCATTCAAAGCCATATTGCAACTCTTTGAATTGAATGCTATGATATTACCTAGAGATATTATGCACCGCTTTGAATTGAATGCACTATCTGTAGTAGAAATTTGCAGCGCTGTAAATAAATCAATAGCTGAAAGACTTTCAATCGTTGGCATGGTAAGGCAGATGATACGAGCCATTGATTGTAATTTTTAGCTTTGTCTCATTCAAATTGGATACGCCTTCGGCGTAAATTATTGTTCTTATTGACTGAAAGTACAAAATCATAAATGTCAATATAATCAGCGTCCATCGTTGGTTTTAGAAGGGGAAACCAGTTGCAGAGTTACAGAATTTCAAAAACAGGCTTTTCATAAAGCACGGTGGATTTTATAAATAGAATTGGTGGTAACATTAAACATAACAGAACAGAAAAACTATCGATTCGTTAAAAAACGTCAAAAACAGACATTGCAATGTTCTCATAGTGTTTTGGTACATTCCAGATACATTTGCAAGACTAAACTGAGAAAAAATTACTACAGTAGCATTATATTATAATATCTATGACAGAAACACAAGCTTGCAACTTTGGAAAGCTATAGAGCTGAATGTGAAGTAAGAAACAACTAGCTGGATTACATAAGAAGGAATCTGTAATGGTCTATTACCTTAAAAGAAGCTGCACTACAACCCTATAATTTATTTATTCTGGATCGCATCAAAGAAAACTGCAGGTTTCAGAGAGTAAAGGAAAACACAACAGCCACTCACTCTTGATCTTCCAACGATTCAATGTGCTCCGCAGGAATGAAATAAGCAAAAGACCTGCACCGCAGTAAGTATGAGGATAATGGTTGCCCCGATGCCTCCAATCAGAAACCATGGCTTTGAAAAGTAAGTTTTCTGGAATTCATTCCAAGCTTCTGCCGCAGCGATCCTACTTTTTCTACTGTAGTACTTCATCAGATTTTTCCTTGTTACTTCAATGGGATAACAGCTTGGTAGTGAATGTGATTGCGTACACGAGCTGAAGAGTCTGGTGATTTCAGAGTCTTGCCAAAGATTACCAACAATGACGCCGTTTTCTCTCATTACAGCTGCTCCTTTCTCTGTTTGGCACAGCTCATTCATGAACTGAGCAAATGCTGTCATTCTTCTCAAACAGCCGTACGGGTAATGAATTTCCAGAGCAATTAAATTTCTGATGAATATTTCTGAGTTCGATTCCAATTGTATAGGCGGGATAAGTAGCTTTTTTCCCTCAAAGCGAATATCTTGGACAATTTTACCAGATGCCTGGATTTTCACTCCTCCATTCTTTAATTGGACTGCAGACGGGACATTCAGTCTCTCAAACTGATGTTCCTTCGAATCTTCCGTAGAACTTCCAAGGAAAATCCGGAGGTCTTCTTCCTTTTGCTTTTCCTTCTGGGTTTCTTCTACAGTTTTCTTTTCCTGCTGGGGCTCTTCATCTCCAAGACAATAGTAGTAATAAATGTCCAAAATATGGTTCCGCCTGAGGGATTCGCCAGATACGACATAATCAAAAGGCCGATAATAGAATTTTTTGAACACGGCCTTGAGCAATTCTTGTATTCTAGACTTAGCATCTTCAAGGGAACATTCCATCTCCATAGCAAGAACTTCTTCCAAAACAAAGAGTGGGATCTGATTCTCTATTTTAATCAAATCCTTCATGATTTCCAACCTCATAACAGGGTTGAGTTTTGATCCAAATTTGGGACAAAACCCTTCCAGATTATCATAATCGCCCACAGATTCATTACATAAGCATCTGAAGAACTCAAGTATGAAACAAGCATCCTGAACCATCATACAAGCCAGATCATAATCAGAGTAATCTATGCTTTTATCGTAGTAGTGTTTTATCTCGTCTTTCCTCCTTGAAATTCTTATCCACATTCGACCGAGCACGTTCCTCGCATCGTGTCGGAAGTATTCCGCCTCCTCGTCGAAGACGTACTCAGGCCCGCGACCAGTTTTGATCAGAATTCTTGCAACCACTCTATATGCTACCTCGCGTTTGACTCTTTCCATTACCCAGAGTTCCTCTTTTCTGAAATGGTAAGGGCCGATGGAAACAATTTGAGGCACATACGCACCTTCGCATTCCTTCAGCAAGGCCGGCGATGCACTGAAAATGCAAGGCAATGTCTCATTTTCTGAGTCACGTCTTTCAAGACGCATATCCCAAGCATTAAAAAACTCATTGGCTTTTTCCACCCAACACTGGAGTTCTTCATCCTTCAATCCATATAGCCAAACTTCTCGCATATTTGACAAGGTAAGCAGAGAGGCCGATCTATTGAAGGCGTATGTGGAAGAAATACCCTCAATGCCGGTCAAACCACCATTTAAATTATGCAGGTTTGAACGTTAAATGTGAATTAACTGCATATCATTTTAAAATGGTAGTAATGTGGTTGTTATTATTAATAAACCATATGCCTTTTACAGTTTTTTAAAACTATGCAAGTTTACTTTAACCAGATAACAATCCTAGTACCTTCTTACATTTAACCAAATCTGCCTGACTAAACCACTTCACAAATAATTGTTTTCAATTCTAAGCAGGCGGCTCTCTTTTTAAAATCTTATGTTTGACAGTGCTTAAAAAGGGTAAAGGTCCTTCCTTCTAAATGCCCCAGTAATGGAGGGTACATAACATTATATTACGAAGTCGTCATCATAAATTATGAAATCCGTATTAAGACCTACTGTGAAGATATGTCCTGCGGTCTGATTTTTCTTCCACTAAAATTCAATGGAAATATGGCTGCTGTCGTTGGATATTTAATTTACGCGGTGATGTCGTACTGAAGATTTATGCTATGCCCAGCTAAAATACAGCTGGTTTGGGTGGAGTAAATACGCCATCAAGTCTAGTTGTTTGAATGTTAATTCTTCAATGAATGAATGATGTTAATAATGTCCACCAGACCATCAGCCGATGGGACCCAAAGTCAAAAGAACCCAAAGTCTGATCTTTGAATTGAATCTGCACCTTTCACATTTGGAAATGGGCCTAACTTTGGGAAGCGCCTTTACCTTTTCATCTCTGCTGAGAAATCCACCAGATAGGGTAGAGGGGTGGGGTCCAATTGTTATTGCTGGATGTGAGCCCGTGTGATTTTCAAGGACCGTAAATTTCATTATTGCTGCATGTGGATTTCACGGGACTGAGTTTTTCACATATGTAAGAGAAGTACCAGAAAAGATTTAGTGTCGTGTGCCCTCTTTTCTTTTTTCTATTGCCTACGCCAAGCTCGAATCCCTGCGACGGCAACACCTATAAATGTTGCATACTAACACGCTGCAAACGACGGCAATGTCTATAGGGGTGACAATTTGCACCCAACATGGATGCATGGGATCGATGTGCGATATGCCTCTCTCTGCCTTCCTCGTTTCTCTCGCCAACGTGCGAACTTGGACCAGCATATATGCATAGCATGATGTCTCCCGAAGGTTCCTCAATTTTCTCGCTGTCAGACTCTGGAAACTCTGTCAGCGTTAAATGAAAGCCCTGCCATCTTGCTGGAAGAGTATAAATGAAAGCCCCGCCAGTATGACGTTTAATTAAAAAAAAATTAAAACGTTTTAAACATAAAAGTTTAACATTTATTTTTTATTATATTTATTTTATTTTTCCATGTAAAACTTTCAATATTTAATAATAATTTTTAAATTATTAAAAAACTTAAAATATTACTAAAAAATTTAAATTTTATTTTCAATGTAAAATACATATAAATATTTAGTTTAAAAAATATTTAAATTTTCAAAAAATTGTTTATATTAAATTTTGATAAAAATATATTTCTATTTATAATTTTTAAATTTGATTTGATGTTTAAATTTTTAGAACAAAATTTTAAATATTTAATGAAAATTGAGTATAAATTCTAATGTTTGTTTAAATTTTTGAGAAAAAATTCTAAATCTTTAATTATGAAAAATGAATATAAATTCTAATGTTTGTTTAATTTTTTTTTAATAAAATTCTAAATCATTAAAAAGTAAGTTTTTAATTATAAAAATTTAACATTAGAATTATTTAACATTTTAAATATAAAATTTAAATATTATATTATAATATTTTATAATTTATTTATTTAGTATTTTGGATAATAGAAACAATTTTGATTGATTTAATATTTTTTAAATTCATTATTGAATTTAAATCTTATAAATATAATTATATATTTTTAATCAATATTATAATTTAAAAATAATAATCAATATTCAACATCTTAGATTTTAGTATAACTTAAATATTAAAATTTAATGTATAAGTTTATAAAATATAATATGAACTTTTTTAAATAGATTTAAAGATTAATATATATGTATATTTTAAGTTCCATAGAATTATCTTTTTAACTATGAAATTAATATGATTAATTTCATTTTTAATTTTATCTTATCTTTAATATTAATCATATCTTATTTGCTCCACAAAATTATATTAATCATATAATGTATTTTAACTTAGATATGATTTGATGGTAAACCTCCATTTTCTAGCTTTTTTACTTTCCCATCAACTGTGCATCCTTTTCCAACAACAGACACATGAAAACACACAACTAATCGTCTATCAAGTCTTTTCATTGGTGCATTTTGTCCACCGCATGGGATGGGGAATTGGGGTTCTGATATAATGTTGCATACATGTATAGGTTTGTTTTGTCTACAATTTAGCTTCTCCCCTAACGGTATACTATACCAGTACATTAAAGGTTGATTCATATAATATACCAGTATTTGAGGGAACAATTGATTGGAGATATTGTGTTTTCCAATGCTAGAAATAATGCGAGGATTTTATTTAAACATAGCAATGTAAGGTGTGATTTTGAAGACATTCATACTATTTTGTAACATTTCATGTTGCAAAACTGTAGGTGTTAAGAAGTAATCAACCCATCGTGAAACAACCCTTTACATTTAAACAAGGAGATTCAAATAATTGAAACCGAACATTTGTTTTCCAAATTACAATTATTTTGTGCACTTTTTATTCTCAATCATGTAAAATTTAAACACAACAATGGAATGTGTGATTTTGAAGACATTTATACTGTTTTGTAATATTCCATGTTGCAAAACCATAGGTGTTAAGAAGTAAGGCAGTGTGTTTTCTAACACTGCAAATAATGCGAACATTTTATTTAAACACAACAATGGAAGGTGTGATTTTGAAGACATTCATACTAATTTGTAACATTCCATGCTGAAAAACCATAGGTGTTAAGAAGCAATCAACCCACTATGAGACAACCCCTTATATTTAAACAAGAAGATTCAAATAACTGAAACCCAACAATGTGTTTTCCAAATTACAATTATTTTGTGCACTTTTTTTTTCAATCATGTGAAATTTAAACACAACAATGGAATGTGTGATTTTGAATACATTCATATTGTAGGTATTAAGAAGCAAGACAGTGTGTTTTCCAACACTACAAATAATGCAAGGATTTTATTTAAACACAACAATGGAAGGTGTGATTTTGAAGACATTCATACTATTTTATAACATTCCATGTTGCAAAACCTTAAGTGTTAAGAAGTGAGCAACCCACTATGAGACAACCCCTTACAGTTAAACAAGGAGATTCAAATAATTGAAACCCAACATTGTGTTTTTAAAATTGCAATTATTTTGTGTACTTTTTTTTTCAATCATGTGAAATTTAAACACAACAATGGAATATATGATTTTGAAGACATTCATACTGTGTTGTAACATTCCTTGTTGCAAAACCATAGGTGTTAAGAAGCAAGATAATATGTTTTCCAACACTACAAATAATGTGAGCATTTTATTTAAACACAACAATGGAAGGTATGATTTTGAAGGAATTCATACTATTTTGTAACATTCCATGTTGCAAAACCGTATGGGTTAAGAAGCAAGCAACCCACTATGAGACAACCCCTTACATTTAAATAAGGAGATTCAAACAACTGAAACCCAACATTATTTTTTCCAAATTACAATTATTTTGTGCACTTTTTTTTTTCAATTATGCAAAATTTAAAGACAACAATGGAATGTGTGATTTTGAAGACATTCATACTATTTTGTAACATTCCATGTTGCAAAACCGTAGGTTTTAAGAAGTAAGACAGTGTGTTTTCCAACATTGCAAATAATGTGAGCATTTTATTTAAACACAACAATGGAAGGTGTGATTTTGAAGACATTCATACTATTTTGTAATATTCCATGTTTCAAAATTGTATGTGTTAAGAAGCAAGCAACCCACTATGAAACAACCCCTTACATTTAAACAAGGAGATTCAAATAATTGAAATCCAACATTGTGTTTTCCAAATTACAATTATTTTGTGCCCTTTTTTTTCACTCATGCAAAATTTAAACAAAACAATGGAAGGTGTGATTTTGAAGACATTCATACTATTTTGCAACATTCCATGTTGCAAAATCGTAGGTGTTAAGAAGCAAGCAACCCACCGTGAGACAACCCTTTACATTTAAACAAGGAGATTCAAATAACTAAAACAGAACATTGTGTTTTCCAAATTACAATTATTTTGTGTGTGTTTTTTTTTAATCATCTGAAATTTAAACACAACAATGGAAGGTGTGATTTTGATGACATTCATACTATTTTATAACATTCCATATTGCAGAACTATACGTGTTAAGAAGCAAGCAACCCACTGTGAGACAACCCTTTACATTTAAACTAAGAGGAGACAATGTGTTTTCCAACACTGTAAATAATGTGAGCATTTTATTTGTTTCAATCAGATGAAGAAAGTTAAATGTCATTTTGGTTGTAGCAAAGAGTTGTTCAAAATGAAAATGTCAATTAGAAAATAAAACATTTTGTTTGTGTGTACGGTTCTAGGCTCTCTCTCCATTCCAAATTCTAATTTTGAAAACCTATCAGCTCGTAATGTTTTTTCAAATATGCAACCCACATAATGCTTTTTGAAAACCCATCTTCACAACACAAAAACCCACATTTTTAATTCCACTAATCTTCCTATCAATCAAAACCCATCTTCACAAGGAACAACCAAAAGAAAAAATTTAAACGCCAACACAAAAACACACAAAACACCTTTGCATTCCAAATAAAAACCCCTTTAATTGATCACAGTCAATTTCAAAACCCTCATAAAAAAAAATCATAAACAGCTAAAAACCCTACATG
The DNA here is from genome assembly GCA_007258455.2 of Sequoia sempervirens. Taxonomy (NCBI): domain Eukaryota; kingdom Viridiplantae; phylum Streptophyta; class Pinopsida; order Cupressales; family Cupressaceae; genus Sequoia; species Sequoia sempervirens. Next base: position 461,969,151 of record VDFB02000015.1, on the reverse strand, counting down.
CAAACAAAACATTTCATTTTCATTTCATAGAAAGCCCTACACGCAAACAAAACATTTTATTTTCATTTCACAGAAAATTCATTTAACAGTCATGCTTCATAGTTCATGTTGCTTCACAAAAACCCATTTAACAATCGTGCTTCATAGTCCCTACAAAATAGCAAAATTGTAACGCCCGTCGTGCAAACCCCAGAGAACACACATAATGCAAATAATTTTTTTTTTTAAATAATTAAATTAAACATGTAATAACACTTAACCATAATCACATAGCACATTACATAACATTAACACACTTAGTTCTCTGGGGCACGCGAGGTTACTTCGCAACACTAAACATAAATAAAGATAAAGAATATAACATAACCATTTAATTTATGATAACCATATACAACGATACATCCGATAACCATGATGCGGGTTTAATAAACATCGCATAATTACATCCATGATAAATCTCTTAAAAGAGTTACAAAAGAACCTAACTATTACATCATTGGTATAATGTTACATTACAATTTTCTTGATACATGAATTACTTTGAATTTCCCAACATGGGAATTGATACAAGAATGATGAACATGAAGTACAACTGATCACTGGAACATCTGCACTGCGAAAAGCTGAGAAGACAAGATGCTGATGGGGAACCCAACGGGTGCGGAGCACGTTCCACCCAACCATGTGAATTACAAGTAACTCACCCCCCGTGCTCAGAGGTGACGAGGAAGTGAACCCGACCATGATTGTCAACCGACTCAACCACAATATGATATGAAACAAGTACAACTCAAGTATGCAATGTAACACCATCAACGTTCTCAAATCACATAACAAGTAAAACCAAGTACTCATCACGATAACAAGAAGTACTAACACTTAACAATCATGAATCAAAATCACAAGAATTCAAAGAACATCATAAAGAGATAACATCCAGAGGCAACTACAACAAAGTACAAGGGTGTCAAGTAGGGAGGGTCATCACATAACTCTCATGGGATCCCCTGGCTCTTCCTCCAACTGAGGCGCCGGCACCCACCTATGGATTCCCTAGCCCTAAAATTAGAACAACATAAGTATAACAATATCCAGAGGTACAAGAAACTAGAACAACAAGGGTGTCTAGTGGAGAGTGTCATCGCATAGCTGTCATGGGATCCCCTGGCACTTCCTCCAACTGAGGCGCCGACACCCATCTATGGATCTCCTAGCCCTTCCTCCTAACTGAGGCGCCGACACCATAGGGTAGCTAATGCGGAGCCGATAATCTCTCATGAAGATGAGACTACGACTTTGCCGACCACGGCCTACTCAGTCTATCACTAGTCTACGGTAGCCCTAATGCATAGACGAGGAATCCAATTTTATTTATCTTGTGTGTTTTACTACCCATCCCTCCTAAATTCTATTTTTAGGTTATCACTTGTTTAACTACTCTTACGTGGGTTCCCCTGGCACTTCCTCCAACTGAGGCGCCGGCGCCCACGAAGAGCCACTCTCCCTACGACCCCTAACATAAATCAAACTAGGCAAGGGTTGAACTAAAATATACAGAACATAACACCAAACAAGAACCATGCGAGGCATTAACCCTCTCGCAGTTACTCATAACCAAAAATCTTAACAGAACAGTTCAACCCTTCCAAGCACAAAACCCATAAGTTCCAACTCTGAAAGTGTGATCAAGACGAGAAGTACATTAAAACTAAAACATGCCTCTAAAATGACGTTTTCACAAAATGACAACCGAGTTCCCACATCAAGTAAAAAGGTAACTCACTGAGTTAAAAAGCCAATCAAAATAAGAAAGCTAAGAACAACATAACTTTCACACCGAAGTACAATAATTCTTTTAATTACCAATACCCAAAATCCCATTTAATACATGAACATTGTTATAGCAAATCCAAAGAAATACGTGAGTCTAAAAGCGTTTAAGAGTTTTCTAGCTTCGTTAGATCCACTTAAAATAAACACAATAATCATTTTTGACGCCTTATCCATTTAGCTACATTCAATTATTCTAAGATAATAAATTTCAAATTTACTCAACTTAATCATATTCCTCAAATAATCGTTATCTATTTTATATATTCATATTTACACAATAATATTGTATACATATATAATTTAATATATATAAAATCATCATATATTCTATATTGTTCTTATCGAACTGAACAATCACAGATAAAACTATATCGTCGTAAAAAAATTAATCTTATACTATTCTATCCAACTGAACAAACTAATAAATAAATATATACATATATGTATGTATATATATATATATACATGTATGTATGTATATATATATATACATATATATATATAAACATATATATATTTAATTAAACGCATATCAATAAACGAAAATTAGAAAAGCCAATGAAGTTTTTTTGTTTTAAAACAAAGAAATTAAAAAAAAAACAAGCGCCGAACTCTGTCCATGGCGCGCAGAGGAGAGAGGGCTGTCGTAGGCAGTCCTCGTGACTGCTGCGGCAGTCCTTTCTGCCAAAAGGGTGGAGGGGACGGGGTACGACCCCTTCCCTTCCCCTATAATATAAATATATTTTTTTAAAAAAAATTTGTTTTATATAATTTTTTTTTAAATAAATTCAAACATAACCATAAAATAAAATGAATATAGTAAATTCGATTCTGAGCAAAATTAAAATTTCATATGACAGACGTACGGTACCAGCACAGTTTGACATATTAAAAATATATATATATATATAATATATAAAATATATATATATATATTAGCTGAATAACCAGAGAATAGAATACAGAGTACTATATATGAATTAACTATATTAACCAGAATAACTAGAGAGTAAAATACAGAATACATTCATTATATATAATTATATTAACAAAACTTCAAATTCATTATTTGCTACCAGAAAACCATATAAACCTATATTATATATATTAAAATATATTGAGTTAAAGTACAGAGGGTAAAAATAAATAACAGAATAAAAGAAAAATATAGCGCAAGGAACAATTCCAGCCACACATAAATATATACAAATATTTATATCCAAAAATAAAACCCAAATTTATTATTTTCCACAAGAAATCATCTTCCTAAAATCTTATTTTGATAAGTTGAATGTTTCAGAAAATAAGGTTTTCTTTTGTTTTTAACAAAATGGAAAACAGTTCAGTACTATATATATATTTTCTTATCTTTTCAAACGTTTAAATCTAACATATTTTTCCTAATTTTTGATTCAACAACAATTTTTCCCTATTCACATAAATCACGTCTAACAGATTTTGTTTTGTTTTCTCTAAAGCAGAAAGATAAAAGAAGAAAGTACGAGAAGGAAAATATAAGAGGAACCTGATGTCCAGCGCTTATTCGAAAGTCTGAAGATGCCTGGTTGATTCTGATGCCCTCGAAGTGTTCCTTGATCGTGCCTCCAAATCTCCTCCACAGAACTTCACCTTCGAACTTGAATCCTGTTTTGTTGTTCAGAAGACTCTCCAGAACATTCACCAGAAACAGATTGACAATCTCTCTCTAAAAAACTCTCCTCCAAATACCACAGAAGATTTTTAATATCCTTTCTAAATTTTCAGAATACAAAGCCAATCTCTTGCACAACTTCTGTAACCAATCTCTCTGTGTCTGTAAAATTCTCCAAAAATTCTTAATTAAGTAAAAATATCTTGTCCATTTCCCACAAAAACTCTCCAAATCCAAAAATAAAAGAAAACAATTCTTTTAAAAGCTAGCTTTTTACTCAAATCTATATTCTTATTGGCTCACACAATCTTTTTATTCTTTTATTTGTTTTATTGCTTTAATTTATGTTTTTGCAACTTTTCTTGCACATCACATTACATATTTATTTTAAATAAATTATTCTCATAATTATCCACCACCCAAATAAATGATTAAAATAATTAAGCCATATTTAATATTTAATTATTATTTAATTGCAATATATGATTTCAAAATAATTAAATCATCTAAATATATAAAAGAATTTAAATCTAACATTAAAACAACTAATTACTTCCATCATTTAAAATCAAATACACCACAACATAAACAGTACCAACATTAATCAAAAGACGACAAAATACAAAACACAGCCCATAAATGATGACATTTACACAAAGTAAACAATACCAAACAACGAGACGACCTGACATCATGGGACGAGAGGACTTCATCATCACCTCTGTATCAACATTTAACCGTTGGGTTATTGGTGCTCGCCCTGTCCTGCTGAAGCAGGTGGAATTGAGACTTGTACCTGCAGTCCTGCATACAAACGAAGTTGTGTACATGTGCATACATATATATATATAATCAAAGCATTAAATCGAAGTACTGCATTGTGAGAAGGAATCGCAACATAGCAGGGAACTTGCGAATGAGTGATGCCATATTGTCCTTCATCACACCTATTCTAACAATTATAATATAACCAATAAAATTAACATTTCTAACTAACAATCATCTCATAACATATCTAATTAAATCACTGCATCATAATATAATTCTAAAAATCAACTAACATTACCAACCACAATGTCATATAGAAAAATCATGTCCATAACGAAATAATAGCATCATCTAACGTCTAACTAACCAAATCAAACAATACCATCATAGTTACAAGTAGCAAACAAACGCATATAAAGATAATAAATCCAAACAGTAAGAGGAGGGGTATTACATCCTCCCCCCCATAAAATCGGCTTACTCCTGGAAGCCGGTAGACAGAAGGAAATAAAATTCCCAAATACAGGAGGCATCCTCACACCCAAGACAGTGAACTAATCACCATTAGAAACTAGAATCAAGCACACACATAAGAGTAAGAAATAATAATACAAGTATTAGTAACATGGGGGTATTACATCCCCCCCCCCCAAGAATATGGATTACTCCAGGAATCCATTAAATAGATAAGAGTAAGCACACAACAAACATGCAGAGATCACGCCAAAAACCACACACGAAACTCACATCACTGGAAACCACATCACACAACGACATAAGGGTTCATAGTGCATCCTTGATAGGAAGGATATCGGTGCATTGTGCACTACACTGAGGGTCCTATCCTTTCCCATCAGTTTCCTGCACCATTGCCCTGAGACCGGCTAACGGAGGAAACTTAGGTTCACAACAAACACCACAAAAAAAATGAAACTCTAAACTCTAGGGACTAAACGCAAGGTTACATAGTGAGCACACATAGTGCCCAGTGTATGAACCTATGCTCTGATACCAAGTTGTAACGCCCGTCGTGCAAACCCCAGAGAACACACATAATGCAAATAATTTTTTTTTTTTAAATAATTAAATTAAACATGTAATAACACTTAACCATAATCACATAGCACATTACATAACATTAACACACTTAGTTCTCTGGGGCACGCGAGGTTACTTCGCAACACTAAACATAAATAAAGATAAAGAATATAACATAACCATTTAATTTATGATAACCATATACAACGATACATCCGATAACCATGATGCGGGTATAATAAAAATAGCATAATTACATCCATGATAAATCTCTTAAAAGAGTTACAAAAGAACCTAACTATTACATCATTGGTATAATGTTACATTACAATTTTCTTGATACATGAATTACTTTGAATTTCCCAACATGGAAATTGATACAAGAATGATGAACATGAAGTACAACTGATCATTGGAACATCTGCACTTCGGAAAGCTGAGAAGACAAGACGCTGATGGGGAACCCAATGGGTGCGGAGCACGTTCCACCCAACCATGTGAATTACAAGTAACTCACCCCCCATGCTCAGAGGTGACGAGGAAGTGAACCCGACCATGATTGTCAACCGACTCAACCACAATATGATATGAAACAAGTACAACTCAAGTATGAAATGTAACACCATCAACGTTCTCAAATCACATAACAAGTAAAACCAAGAACTCATCACGATAACAAGAAGTACTAACACTTAACAATCATGAATCAAAATCACAAGAATTCAAAGAACATCATAAAGAGATAACATCCAGAGGCAACTACAACAAAGTACAAGGGTGTCAAGTAGGGAGGGTCATCACATAACTCTCATGGGATCCCCTGGCTCTTCCTCCAACTGAGGCGCCGGCACCCACCTATGGATTCCCTAGCCCTAAAATCAGAACAACATAAGTATAACAATATCCAGAGGTAACAAGAAACTAGAACAACAAGGGTGTCTAGTGGAGAGTGTCATCGCATAGCTGTCATGGGATCCCCTGGCACTTCCTCCAACTGAGGCGCCGGCACCCATCTATGGATCTCCTAGCCCTTCCTCCTAACTGAGGCGTCGGCACCATAGGGTAGCTAATGCGGAGCCGATAATCTCTCATGAAGACGAGACTACGACTTTTCCGACCACGGCCTACTCAGTCTATCACTAGTCTATGGTAGCCCTAATGCATAGACGAGGAATCCAATTTTATTTATCTTGTGTGTTTTACTACCCATCCCTCCTAAATTCTATTTTTAGGTTATCACTTGTTTAACTACTCTTACGTGGGTTCCCCTATCACTTCCTCCAACTGAGGCGCCGGCGCCCACGAAGAGCCACTCTCCCTACGACCCCTAACATAAATCAAACTAGGCAAGGGTTGAACTAAAATATACAGAACATAACACCAAACAAGAACCATGCAAGGCATTAACCCTCTCGCAGTTACTCATAACCAAAAATCTTAACAGAACAGTTCAACCCTTCCAAGCAGAAAACCCATAAGTTCCAACTCTGAAAGTGTGATCAAGACGAGAAGTACATTAAAACTAAAACATGCCTCTGAAATGACGTTTTCACAAAATGACAACCGGGTTCCCACATCAAGTAAAAAGGTAACTCACTGAGTTAAAAAGCCAATCAAAATAAGAAAGCTAAGAACAACATAATAACTTTCACACCGAAGTACAATAATTCTTTTAATTACCAATACCCAAAATCCCATTTAATACATGAACATTGTTATAGCAAATCCAAAGAAATACGTGAGTCTAAAAGCGTTTAAGAGTTTTCTAGCTTCGTTAGATCCACTTAAAATAAACACAATAATCATTTTTGACGCCTTATCCATTTTGCTACATTCAATTATTCTAAGATAATAAATTTCAAATTTACTCAACTTAATCATATTCCTCAAATAATCGTTATCTATTTTATATATTCATATTTACACAATAATATTGTATACATATATAATTTAATATATATAAAATCATCATATATTCTATATTGTTCTTACCGAACTGAACAATCACACATAAAACTATATCGTCGTAAAAAAATTAATCTTATACTATTCTGTCCAACTGAACAAACTAATAAATAAATATATACATATATGTATATATATATATACATATATATATATAAACATATATATATATATATATTTAATTAAACGCATATCAATAAACGAAAATTAGAAAAGCCAATGAAGTTTTTTTGTTTTAAAACAAAGAAATTAAAAAAAAACCAAGCGCCGAACTCTATCCATGGCGCGCAGAGGAGAGAGGGCTGCCGTAGGCAGTCCTCGTGACTGCTGCGCACGGCAGTCCGTAGGACTGCCACGCACAACAGTCCGCGGACTGCTTCCCTTCCCCTATAATATAAATATATTTTTTTTAAAAAAAATTGTTTTATATAAATTTTTTTTAAATAAATTCAAACATAACCATAAAATAAAACGAATATAGTAATTTCGATTCTGAGCAAAATTAAAATTTCATATGACAGACGTACGGTACCAGCACAGTTTGACATATTAAAAATATATATATATATATAATATATATAAAATATATATATATATATATTAGTTGAATAACCAGAGAATAGAATACAGAGTACTATATATGAATTAACTATATTAACCAGAATAACTAGAGAGTAAAATACAGAATACATTCATTATATATAATTATATTAACAAAACTTCAAATTCATTATTTGCTACCAGAAAACCATATAAACCTATATTATATATATTAAAATATATTGAGTTAAAGTACAGAGGGTAAAAATAAATAACAGAATAAAAGAAAAATATAGCGCAAGGAACAATTCCAGCCACACATAAATATATACAAATATTTATATCCAAAAATAAAACCCAAATTTATTATTTTCCACAAGAAATCATCTTCCTAAAATCTTATTTTGATAAGTTGAATGTTTCAGAAAATAAGGTTTTCTTTTGTTTTTAACAAAATGGAAAACAGTTCAGTACTATATATATATATTTTCTTATCTTTTCAAACGTTTAAATATAACATATTTTTCCTAATTTTCGATTCAACAACAGTTTTTCCCTATTCACACAAATCACGTCTAACAGATTTTGTTTTGTTTTCTCTGAAGCAGAAAGATAAAAGAAGAAAGTACGAGAAGGAAAATATAAGAGGAACCTGATGTCCAGCGCTTATTCGAAAGTCTGAAGATGCCTGGTTGATTCTGATGCCCTCGAAGTGTTCCTTGATCGTGCCTCCAAATCTCCTCCACAGAACTTCACCTTCGAACTTGAATCCTATTTTGTTGTTCAGAAGACTCTCCAGAACATTCACCAGAAACAGATTGACAATCTCTCTCTAAAAAACTCTCCTCCAAATACCACAGAAGATTTTTAATATCCTTTCTAAATTTTCAGAATACAAAGCCAATCTCTTGCACAACTTCTGTAACCAATCTCTCTGTGTCTGTAAAATTCTCCAAAAATTCTTAATTAAGTAAAAATATCTTGTCCATTTCCCACAAAAACTCTCCAAATCCAAAAATAAAAGAAAACAATTCTTTTAAAAGCCAGCTTTTTACTCAAATCTATATTCTTATTGGCTCACACAATCTTTTTATTCTTTTATTTGTTTTATTGCTTTAAGTTATGTTTTTGCAACTTTTCTTGCACATCACATTACATATTTATTTTAAATAAATTATTCTCATAATTATCCACCACCCAAATAAATGATTAAAATAATTAAGCCATATTTAATATTTAATTATTATTTAATTGCAATATATGATTTCAAAATAATTAAATCATCTAAATATATAAAAGAATTTAAATCTAACATTAAAACAACTAATTACTTCCATCATTTAAAATCAAATACACCACAACATAAACAATACCAACATTAATCAAAAGACGACAAAATACAAAACACAGCCCATAAATGATGACATTTACACAAAGTAAACAATACCAAACAACGAGACGACCTGACATCATGGGACGGGAGGACTTCATCGTCACCTCTGTATCAACATTTAACCGTTGGGTTATTGGTGCTCGCCCTGTCCTGCCGAAGCAGGTGGAATCGAGACTTGTACCTGCAGTCCTGCATACAAACGAAGTTGTGTACATGTGCATACATATATATATAAAATCAAAGCATTAAATCGAAGTACTGCATTGTGAGAAGGAATCGCAACATAGCAGGGAACTTGCGAATGAGTGATGCCATATTGTCCTTCATCACACCTATTCTAACAATTATAATATAACCAATAAAATTAACATTTCTAACTAACAATCATCTCATAACATATCTAATTAAATCACTGCATCATAATATAATTCTGAAAATCAACTAACATTACCAACCACAATGTCATATAGAAAAATCATGTCCATAACGAAATAATAGCATCATCTAACGTCTAACTAACCAAATCAAACAATACCATCATAGTTACATGTAGCAAACAAACGCATATAAAGATAATAAATCCAAACAGTAAGAGGGGGGGTATTACAAAAATGGTATATACAATGGCAAAAACATACGTGTTCATGTCGCATGTGTCGAATGTGTTTCATAGGTTTTTGCTGGTTTGACCACTTGCAACTCCATTTTCTTTGGTCGTGTGTCTCTCCCAACCAACAAACTACAAAATCAAAATGTGGTTTGGCAGCGTACAACTCCATTTTCCTCACCCACACCTCCTCCCACGCCACCCACCAAACTAGAAAATTGTGATGTTATAAGCATTTTGTCTAGCTTTTTGACTTTCCCGCCTAGCCATGTGTCCTTTTCCGGTGACGACACCTAACACATGCGGCTAGCCGTCTCTCAAGTGTTTCTGATGGTGTCTTTTGTCCATGTGTGGCATGGGGTAGGCAATGGCTATCCAGCCCTAGGAATGCACCAGGGCATGGATATGTTGCATCCATGTATAAGATGACATCTACGGTAAATGTACTGACAACAATTATTTGCTTGTACCACAACATTCAGTTTTCATGCTGGAAAAGGAAAGGAAGGAATATTTCTTTACTCATTTCGTGCTAAAAACTTTAAAGTGTTTTTCTTAATTTATATATTATTAAACAACCACGGCCGCCTCCAGTAAATCATTTTGAATTTAATGATAGATCTATTCAATTAAATATGTAGATTCGCGACCACTTGAAGGAGCTGTGTCTAATTTTCATGGATTAGTCAGGTAGCTGGTGCATCTCAAACCATGTATTAAATTTAAATGATTTTAAAATAGCAGTGAGTATATTTGATGAAAAAAAAAGTATCATACATTTTCATTTTTTGTTTTGCGTTCCTTCTCAGAGCTCTTTATATTTGATTTTTTAATTTTTATTACGATTATAAATTTACCCAAAAAATTATTTACTGTCTCTTTGCTTGTAACAGAAATTAGCAATAATTTTCATGATTAATCAGGTACTTGGCATCTCAAACCATGTATTATAATTAAAATTAAATGATTTTAAACTTTGTCAAGGCTCCTCATATATGATTTTTCAATTTTTATCATATTATAAATTTACCCAATTTTTTTTTACTTTGTCTCTCTGTTTGTAACAGAAAGTAGCAATATTTTATGTTTATTTTACTGCTTTTAATTTTTTTCTATAGAAAAACTCATTCTTGAAAGTAGGAAAAATTGATAAATTATTACGAATAGATTAAATTTCAAATTTGTAATAAAATTTTCACCCTTCACCAATAAATCTTCACCCACCATGTTAAAGAGTGGAAGAGACAACGCCTAGTGCTTGTAAAATTTTTTCTACATAAAAACCCATTCTTGAATGTAGGAAAAATTGCTAAATTATTACGAATAGATTAAATTTCAGATTTGTAATAAATTTTTCACCCTATCACCTATAAATCTTCACCCACCATGTTAACGAGTGAAGGAATAAGTGATTGTTAGGTAGATATCATCCATAAAATATGAAAGTTAATACACAATAGAAAGTAAAAATACAATATAATAATGTATGTAACTATTGAAAATGGGTTCATTGATTCATTTTGAAAATATTTTGAAGTAAAAAAGAAAAATTTTACAATATATTTTATTATATATTTATTTACATATCAAATATACTGATTTAAAAAATTATTAATATAAATTAGCATTTTTATAAATTAAAATCATACAATTATTATAAATAAAAAATAAAGTAAAAAAAAAATTTATAATATATTTATTCACATATCAAATATATATTGAAGTAAAAAATAATTAATATAAATTAGCATTTCTATAAATTAAAATCATACAATTATTATAAATAAAAAAAATTATTATCATAATTTAACATTTGTATAAATAAAATTATATTTACTTACACATCAAATTAACTAATTTAAAAAAGTATATCAATTTCTAATTAAATTATTAAATGTAAGTATTTTTAATCATAATTTTTAAATAATAATTATAATATAATAAAATTCATAATAAAATATTTTCAAATTAAATAGTTAAATATTTATGCATACTTAAAATAATATTACATATTAATAAAACAAAAAATTTCGCAATAATTCATATTCTCAATAAAAATATCTTTGTTTGCCTTATATAGATAGATTATTGAATAAGATAACTAAGTTTTATTGTTGTCAAAATGGAAAAATATGTTACATATTTTTTAAAAATTTTACTTTATTAAAAATTATTGTATCCTTATTTCACCCCTTTTTAATTTCTTTTAATCTTGCTAAAATGGAAAAATAAGTTTATATATTGAATCTACATATGAAGATGAAATCTACATATAAATATCACTTTTATGTTGAAGAAGTGATATAGAATAAATAATAGATTATCCAATAGTCTATTAGAACATAAAATCATAGGTATAATCATAAAGCATTAGCACGAATCACTAAAAAAATGTAACAAATTGTTTTATTAATACACACAAAAGCCAAGTCTTATTATTTGTTCATTTAATTTTGTGTCTATTTTGAGGAAATGTCTTAATACATGTATAAGATGATATAAATGGTGCAATCTTGTGTAAAGTTGGGCCCAATTACCTAGTTTTATCCAAACATGATCCTATATTTATTGCTTTATCTTACTCTTATGTCTACACATATCTATAATTTTAGCTTATCTATTTGACTATCATGCTTGTACATGTACATTAATCCCTAAATAACCATTTTTTGTCATGATCTTAATTGTCTTCTTTTATCACAAGTCAAGTTTGCAATCACAAGGTCATTCCCATTAGCATGAAATTGATCCACCCTAAATCAAATTCAAAAAATCATATTATGGTTGATTGGTTGCCTTTACTTTTCTTGCCCAAGGTCAACTAAAAACATGTTTTTGCAATTTGATGTCATGTTATAGCATTTAATTGCATTCATTTTACCCCTCTTGTAGTGTCCTCCATTTCGGTCGTCATGGATGTCAAGTAAGTTGTTGGTAATGTCATGATGATGATGTGGTGATTTTATTATTTAATCTAATTTGAAGGTTATGAGATAAAACTAATAATATGGTTGGAATTGTTTAATAAAAAATTAAGTATAAGGTTACTTGTTTTAATTGGAATTAAATAAAGAATTTGTTTCAATAATAAACGTTAATTTAATTATCTTTGGAGTTAGTTATTTAAAATGATTGGATTAGATGAGGAAAGGTAATTATTATTTAATGATTAAATTCGATTAATAAATTTAAAAAAATGAGAAAATATTAGAAAGGATTAAATTATTAAATATTTATCTATTTGAGAGTCAATTATAAAATAATGAATATGGGTAGTGGCTGGCATACAATCATAACTGATGGAAGTGCAATGGTCTCCTAATGGGAGTGTAAAAGATACCATCAAAGAAATCATAATAAGTGATGGAAGTCGAACGGTTCTCCGATGGGATTGGAAAAGACACCATGAAATGAATTATAAACAAAGATTTCCAGATCATATAAAAGAAGAGGGGGCAACGTCTTCAACTTGAGCGATTGCAAGCATAGGAGTATCGTAGCTCTTGGAGGATGAAGGATGGGGAAGGGAAGGAGTCTGGTCTAGGATGAAAAGAGTGTTCGCAGGTATGTCTTACTTATTCCACTTGAACAATGATGAACTCTCGGTTGTTAACATTAACAAATTTCTGATCTTTTATGGAACCAATTTGTGACTCTACATTGGTGTTAAATCGAGCATTGAGGATTTAGAATTGAAGCATGCACATGTTAAATGTTGAGGACTTTTAAAGTCGTAAAGGTTTAGGAAAGATAGTATACCTTTATCGTATCAGCATGAAGCCTTCTTTTCATTACCTTGAACTTTGATTTGTCCTGTGTATATTTAGTTATTCTCTTTTGTTTGTAATATAGAAGGAAGAGATCCTAGATACCTGCAAGGGCGCACATTACCCTGTAATGGTCTCCATCATATGAATCTCGAACCATCTTCAATGTGCAATCAAATTACCACCTTTCAACCAGTCCTCATTACTCCCCTTCTGAATGCTTCCTGGATGTTCACCAGTGGTATTGAATAACTCCTTTTCCAGTTTAGAAAGACTTTGTTATGCATAACCCTGATCCCTTGTCAATCTGTCTAAGCTGCAGCGCTTTATCATGATAGGGAATTTAAAGATTTAAATAACCTGTGTAATTCTTCTGGCAATCTATAGTAGTTGCTGCACATGAAATAATAGGAAACTTTTAAAGGTTTAATTAATCTCTCTGATTCTTTTGATAACCTGCCTCAGCCGTCACATCTGAGCATAATAGGAAGCTTTAAACATTTATATAATCTCTGTGATTGTTGTGACATCCTGTCTCAGCCACGCCCTTTTTGAATTATAATAGGAAGTTTAAAGGTTTACAATAATCTCTCGGATTCCAGTGTCAATCTGTCGCAATTCCGGCACAGGGAAATGAAATTTTATCGATCACTAACATAATAGAAAGAATCCCAAATGTTATCCAAAACTAAAGGAAAATGGCTTCTCACGTTTTTGCAACCGTAACCATCTCAAACTCGGAGGAAGCTTGGTTCGTGTGTCTTCTCTGATGTCGTTAATGAGCAGATTGTTCAAGCGAAGAAATTGAGGACCAATGAGCAGATTATTTAATTCTCATGGTCTGCGCAATGTTTCAAGCCTTTGCCAATTACCTCTGTTCAGTCGAAGCTGAGAGAAATTGATGTTATTGGATACAGTGTTTAGATGAGCTCTTTCACATAGTCTAGTAATCTAAATTTATATTATCTCCCTGATACCTTTGGCAACCTATCATATCCGTAGTATTTGAAAATAGAATGTTGCGGAGGTTAAATAATCTCTCTGATCCCATTGTCGACCAGTCTCAGCTGCTGCGCTTGAATATAATGGGAAGTTTAAAGCTTTAAATAATCTCTGGAAACTTGCCTCTAATATGAAATGCATCAGGTACCAAAATAGAAAAATTGTATATTAATTCTCCCTCTCTTCAGCCTTGCGGACAACATTTGAGAATTGATAAAAATGCAAGTAGATAGCGATATTTCCAATTTCCAATATTCACTTTCTAATATACTTGGCGACCTGTCACTGTTTCACCTTTTTGAGTAGAGGCATTGTGCATAATTAAATAGTCTCCCTGATATCATTGGCTTTCTATCACAGCTGCAACTTTAGATTAGCAAGGTGTAGTAAATTTATTAATCTCTCTGATTTCATAGATAACCTGTCAGTGGCAGAGTGTATAGATTTAAATAAACTCTCTGATTCTGTTTGAAATCTGTCTCAGCCTTCTCACCTGGTCATAATGGGAAATTTAATAGTTTAAACAATCTCTCTAGTTTCATGAATTGATTAGTATGTGTATATGCTTTGGATGTTAGTCACTGTTCTAGGATATTGCTGAGTTCGTTGTAGTTTTAAGTAGTGAAAAGTTGAAGTTGAGTTGATAGTAGGATTCATAGGCAGTGATCTAAGTATAGTATAGTCCTATAGTCATAAAATATTTATATAGGTAATAATCTGGTAGAAGGCTTTTCAAACAATAATCTGTTCTTCATAGATATATAAATAAATAACAAAATGTTCTCATTTCTCACCTTAGTTATATTGGAGTGAATATTGTATTTCTGTTGTGCATGTAGAAATTGATTTGTAGCAAAGTGTTTTCCTAGATGAATAAATGAGAAATTTGAATAGCAAGATAAAATAACTTAGTGTCTCTTGGCTTTAGGTGAAATATGTGGGGGTTGTGTGTTCGTAGAATTAGAGGTTGAATGTTATGTGCTTATAGCTATAGGGGAATGGAGTCATTATTGTGATAAATGTGTAGTGAGATAGATATTAAAATATGTCTCTTCATTTTCTTTAAATGGTTACTTAAATAAAGATAAGCAAAGTTAAGTTTCCTTGACACTGAAAATGGAATAAAGGTTATTTCCGTTATTAAATGATTAGCAAATTGTCTAAGAAGATTAAGAAATTTAGGATATTATTATTATCACTATTATTATGGAATTATTCTTTGTTAATTTGTAGGTGAATATTGTTATTTTATAACCCTTAGAGTAGAATGGTAAGATTAGTGTGTAAGCTAAATAACTAGGAAATTGTATTAAGATTGTCTCAAATATTATTGTTCGAGGGAAATAATCTTTTAATTCAATTATGAGATTAAGGATAAGGAATATTACTGATTATTGTATCTAATTTTAAATGGAAAGGTAGGTTGAAAATATTAACTTGGGATTTCTTTTAATATAGTGGAAATTAAAATATGAAGTACATAATTATTTCTTCTTATATGTTCTCTTATTTTGTGTTCTAATTTTATAGTATTAATTTGGTGATATCTTTTAATTCCTTTATATTTCTTTTAGTTTATGAATTAAATAGACATTGTCTTAATATCCAACTCCTCTCATCTTATAGAAATTTACTAGGAACAATGATTCTCTTAATTATATATTCTAATTAAGAAATTGTTGAGTGTCATGTCATGGGTGTTTGTACTAAACTTTTATGGAATTGTGTATCCTTGGCCATGGTTAAGTATTATAATTAAACTCTATTTGACTTCATTATAGTAGTAAATTATTCCTTGAATTGAGTTTTCATTCTTAATCATTTCATTTGGATTGTTAGCTAGTGGATCATTTTATGGCAATTCGGGTGTCTAATCGATGAGGTTCTTATATGGATTGTTATTTAGAACTTGAGGTTTTTATTGGCCT
The DNA here is from genome assembly GCA_007258455.2 of Sequoia sempervirens. Classification (NCBI taxonomy): domain Eukaryota; kingdom Viridiplantae; phylum Streptophyta; class Pinopsida; order Cupressales; family Cupressaceae; genus Sequoia; species Sequoia sempervirens. The sequence continues at coordinate 461,952,659 of VDFB02000015.1, read as the reverse complement.
GTTTGTTGAGAAGATTGATTTTGTTCTAATTGTTAATGTGAATAGATAATTGTTGTTGTTTCCATGTTTACTGATTTTTATGATGGTGATTTACGTACCAATCTAAGGGATTCTTGTGAGGAGAAAATTGAGGTCTCTCGTGGAATACCTAGTTGGTGGCTTTTGGTTTCATTAAGTGATTTCGTTGAATTAAAGGTTGATTTTCTTGTGCGTTTTCCTATTTAAGGTAACACCATTGTTGATTTGTGGTTGGATCTTGATGAATTTTCCCTTTTTAGGGCTTTTATGAGTAACTCTCATATTTGAGGAAATTTTATCCTTGTGTTGGAATTATTAGGGAAAAACTTGTGTTGTTTCATTTTACCCTTGGTTGTGGGTTTTCATTCTTTTTGGCTTCCAGAGGTTTGAGTTGATTGTCAGTTGATGTTCTCTCCTTTTGTGCCCTTGATGTGGCAAGTGTTTTGGTTTCATTATTTCAAAAGGGTTGTACGAACTTTGTTGAGACTCTGATTTTTTTGTATTGGTTAGCGAGATGGGTAATGCCTCGCATGCTTTTTTGTTGTGATTCTTTGTTCAGATTATGATGGTACAACCCTTGGTTTTTATGTTGTGGGGGTTTCTAGGGAGAGTGGCTCCTCGTGGGGGCCGGCGCCCCGTTTAAGGGGAAGGGCAGGATAACCCACGAGTGAGTTAGTAATCAAGTGAAAACCTAATAATTAACTTAGGTGGGTTGGGTAGTAATATCATTACAAGATTAAAAAAAAAATGGATGCCTCGTCTTCATTAGTGCTTCCGCAGACTAATGGAAGGCTGAGAAGGCCGTGGTTGGCAAGGTCGTGACCTCGTCCTCACGAGAGGTTTACGGCTCCGCATGAGTCACCCTATGGACCGGCGCCTCCAGTTGGGAGGAAGAGCATAGGACAGCCATAGATGGGACCGGCGCCTCCAGTTGGGAGGAAGAGCACAGGACAGCCCATGTAGGACTATGCGATGACACTCTCCCCTAGTTGCCCATGTGTTTTACTTTATTGTGTTCCTCTGGAAGTAGGTTATGGGAGTTGGTTTAGATTGTTGATATTTGGATTTATCTTGATTTATGATTATTGTCTTGATACATCTTTGGTGTACTTTGTGGTCTTGTATGATCTCGTTGATATTTGACTTATGACCTTGTACTCTTTTGATACGGTGATATGATGTTATTGTATTATTTAATTGCAATTTGGAATTGTATTATGTTTATTAATTCAGTTTGATTGGAAGTGTTTCATGATCATCCTTTGGTTACTTATTTATTGGTCATTGCTTTGATTTACGTGATGGGATTTGTGATCTTAATTTATTATGTTGACTATTGGATGTTGTTGCAATTCTTGAGTTTTATGATACTTTTGTATGTTGTGAGTCTTGTGATTCCGTGTTGGGATGTTCTTGGTTGAGGACTCTTATTGTCAGGCTCCTAGCACGGGGGGTGGGTCTTCGGACTCACATGGTCGGGTGGAACGTGCTAAGCACCCCATTGGGTCCCCAGTCGAGGATCGAGAGGTGCGGATTGGTGTGGATGCAGCGACTCTAGAGTTGTATTTGTCTTGGAGCCAGTTGTGATATTTTGTATTCATTTGTATCATGTTATTTCGTGTATGGTTTCCATTTATGATTGGAACCACTTTTGTAACATTGTATCTCTTGAACATTGTACTGTAATGTAATGTTAAACTCGGTGTGGTTATTGGCCATGGCAGTTGTTATTCATTGTGTTGAGTTAATTATTTATGTGTTGTACTTACTCTAATGTTTCTTATCAATGCTTAATCATGTATGTGTTATATTTGTTAATGTTTATATCTTTGGATTTTATTCTTTATTGCTGTTGTATGGATCTACGGTGCGTAATGACTCCTCGTGTACCCCAAAGGATGTATGTGTTAGTGAATTTACTTACATGAAATTCATGTCATGACTTAATATGTTTACATGTATGTTATGTTAACTTTAAAAAAAAATTGTGCTGTAATTGTTGTGTAATTGTCCTTTGGGGTTCGCACGGCGGGGCGTTACACCTCTTGGATTCTAATGCACTTCTCATTTGACAAAATTCTAAAAGGGAAATCAATATCATCACTTTTGAATTTTGTGCTTAAAGAATTAAAAAAATGCATCCTAAGGCTTGTTTGTTGTCTTCAATCTTATTTATTGTCAAGGGTTTGATCAAGGCAAAGAGCCCTTACAACTCAATCATATGGTAACTTATCCAAAGTGTATTATTAATACCACAACCCATGGCTTCTAGAGAGATATTAAATAATCATATGCGAGATTGCTCATAGGACAAAAACTAGAACATATGATCAAAGTCAAATTTGTCAACAAGACCTAATTCACAATCACAAATCTACACCAAAATAGCAAAGTTGGCCTAGAGTATAATAGAAAAAATAATTTAAATAATCTTATACATTCAAATATCATAACCATTTTCTTTAATTTTGATACATACAATTTAACATCAACAAAATAATAATGATCTCATAACACTAAATTATCTTATCCTATTCTTGAATAATTTGATAATAATCCACTTATGTAAACTAATTTAGAATTAAGTACATTTGATTGTCATTTGGAAAACATTTTATTTTCCTTTTCACATTTCATCTAACCCATGTTTTAACTACTCCATGTACATTTCATGCCAAATTTTAAATAGAATTTTAGTTATTTCCATCCATTAGATCTCTATAAATTAGTTATTTTAACCTTAGACACAGATTCAAATTCTCAGTTGAGGACTTGGAGGGTTAAAAGTTTTACTTAACCATCCTTATTTAAATACTTCTGATTGTTTATGAATTTTATTTTAGTTGAAGTGGAAATAACTTTGCAGGCATGACATGTGTCTAGAAATTATAGTCATAATTAAGGAAGATGACAACAGAAAAAAAAAAATCCCTGCATTATTTTATAACAAGATAAAAAGTACATTCATGCTTTCCCAGTTCTTGAAATATCAAAATAAGATTGAAATCAAGAAAATCGACATTTAGACCGCAATCTCCATGAAATTAGTTCCACCAGAATCAGATCACAGATTGAAAATTATATACATTATAGTCATGCTGCACTTAAAATAATATTACAAAATTTTTGGCAATGCTCAATAAAAATATTTTTGGGTGCGTTATATAGATAGATTATTGAATAAGATAATTAAGTTAGTTTTAATCTTGTCAAAATGGAAAAATATGTTTATATATCTTTTAATCTTTTTATTTGATTAAAAATTATTGTATCCTTATTTCACTCCTTTTTGATTTTTTTTAATCTTGTTAAAATGGAAAAATAAGTTTATATATTTTTTAATCTTTTTATTTGATTAAAAAATATTCTATCCTTATTTCACCCCTTTTTAAATTTTTTTAATCTTGTGAAAATGGGAAAATAAGTTTATATATTTTTTAAGCTTTTTAATTAAAAATGTTAAATACTTATTGTATTTTTATTAGTCAAATTTTATTTTTTATTATTGAACAAGCTCATGTTTGAAAATATTCATAGAGCGCTGCAATATGACACATTAGATGGAAGATTAGAAACAAGAATCCAATTACAACTATCTTATAATTTTCAATACAAGTATTTAAAACAAAAAAGAATCATTATTAAGTCTTATAGGTTAATAGATCTTATTTCTTTATAGCACAAAATTTCATTCCTTTTAATAAGAAATTCGAATCTTCTTAAAACAATTATTTAACAAATATAGTATGCAATAAATTTCTAAACAATTCTTTAACAAATGAAAGGTATTGACAAATATTCTACACAATATAAGCTCATTTGAGTTTACATATAAACATAATCATAACACCTTTGAGTACTAATTATATTAATAGAAAAAAAATTGTAATTTTTAAAATATGTAGTAAATTTTTATTTTTTATCTAAATATAAATTTGATAAACATATCAACAATAATTTAAAATAGTATTTTTTATTTGATAATTTAAGAATTTAAATCTCGAATATATTCAAGATTAATATCTATTAATATATTCAAGATTAATATTCAAATATCTATTAAAATTAATTTTATATCTATTTTAATTTTAAATAAAAATGTTTTATTTAAATTATTAAATAGATTGATATATTTAAATAGATTAATATATTTAAATGATTTAAATATATTGATCTATTTAAATTAAATAGATTAATATTAATTATTTACATTAATTTAAATAAAGATTATTTAGCTTAAAAATAATTAAATAGATCTATTCAATATTAATCTTGAATATCTATTATTTATTTATTTATTTATTTATATCTATTTTAATTTTAAATAGAATGATCTATTTAAATTATTAAATAAGATTGATATATTTAAATAGATTAATATATTTTAAGAGTTTTAAATATATTAATAATTTATATAATCTTTAGATATTAATATAATCTTTATATATTATACAAAGATTATATTAATATCTAAAGATTAGATAAATTATTCTAGAGATTATATTTAAATAGATTAATATATATTAAAAGATTTAAATATATTAATAATTTATATAATCTTTTTATGAATATATTCTTTACATAATCTTTATATAAATAATTTATATAATCTTTAGATATTAATATAATCTTTATTTATTCTTTTGATAATCTTTATATAAATAATTTATATAATCTTTATATAATCTTTAGATATTTATTTAAATATCTATTATCTATTTATTTATAACCTTTTGAATAATTTAATTATTCTTAAATTATCTAATATCTATTAATCTTAATTATTTAGCTTAAAATAATTAATAGATATTCAAGATTAATATTGAATATATATTAATCTTATCTAGCTTAATTTTTGAATATATTAATAGATATTAATATTAATTTTAATATTTTTAAGAAGAATATATTTATAGATATTAGATAATTTAAGAATATTCATCTTGAATATATTAATTTTATCAAGATATTAGCTCACAAATATTAGCTTATTAAATAAATTATTATAGACCACAATTTTTATTCTAATTTTTTGGTTTGTGACTCTTAATTTTTAATTTAACTTTCTTTCATTTTTCTTCTTTTCACTAATAAAGATATATTTCTATTCTCTCAATTCCATTTTTATTCTAATTTCTTTCCTATCTCTCTTGGGCCTTGTGCCTTCTATCCCTCTACCATCTTTTCTGCCTCTTTTTATACCTGTTGGGTTTGCAACAAACCTTTTTCATCTCCTTGAGCTGTCTATCCTGATGATGGATCATGGAGTGTGATCCGAAACGTTGATCCAAAAAAAGTTTACACAATCTAATCCAAAAATAGCTTCTCTCATATTCTTATGGATTGTGGAAATCTAATAACATTGAAACACAATGATAATAATAATAATAATAATAATAATAATAATAATAATAATAATAATAAGCCACCAACTAGCTACCTAGAGATTCAACCAATTCATGAAGGTTTGAAATAGCCTCCCCTTCTTTGGATATAATGTGAAACTTGACTTTTAGTGAATCAGACTCATCACTTGTATCAACCCTTTTAGATTTCCCCTTCATTCAACTTCACCTCTCTTAATAGGTTGATTCATTTTGGTAGGGGTTTCATTTTTAGTTTTTGATCTTTGGTATCCTTTTCTTGGGGTTTACCCTCTTTTATGATTAATGTCCTTTTTCTTGACTAGTTGTTTCCCTCGTGGTCCTAATTTCTGCAATCTAGGTCTTAATATTAGTAGGGGTCTTTTTTGGTTTTTTGGCACTAGTAGTATTGCTTGAAGATCTTAGGCTCATGTTATCCATGCTTTGTTCTTCTTGTAAATAACTATAATTAGACTTAGAATTAACACTGTCCTTATCCTTAGAGTTTTCATTTTTAGATTCCTTAGGTTCATAAGGTTGTCCTCTTCCCCACTAGAAACCACTACATTAATCTCATCTAACTTGGAGTTTTCTTTCATCAAAGTCTAGTTGATCTCTTATTCCTTTCTAGTTTGGACTAACCACTTCCTCCCTTTCACACCAATCTCATCTTTGTTCACAGCCTTAGATAAAAATGTTTTATCCTCAACCGTGGAGGATTGGGGACCAAAAACCTTCTTGACTAGCCTCTCAGCCATAACCCTCACCATAGCTTGTTCTTTTTGACAAGAGATGGGTAAAAACTTTAGTGATTTTCTTGGGTTTGGAAGTAGGGATTTTGAACACTTGCAAAGGATAGTTAGCTGGATATTAGGAAATTTGTTAAGTTAATAAAAATATAAGTATAAAATGATCACCTAACGTAGGATAATGGTGGATTTGTTACACAAGATCTCCATCATGGAGTTCTCAAGAGATGATAGTAGGAAATACAAGAAGATAATGAGAAAATTATGTAAGAGATGATTTAATAGAGAAAAATAATATGTGAATACACATTAAAATCCTCCATCCAATAAAAAGTATCTTATATTATGGTAACTTACCTAACTCCAAGGGCTTGGGAGGTCCTCTCTCTTATAGTTGTTTTATAATTTCGCAAGCCTATTATCTCCCACATGGATGGAATTGATGCAAACTTTGTCTTTAATACTCTTCTAGTGTTTAATTTTCTTTCCCTTTGTGGAGAGGCCAATGGTTTCACTAAAGAGATGTTCAACCACCTTGAAATAGATTCCTCTAATATTGACCTTTTATTCATTATGTGATTGAGAAAATTTACAAAGAGGGGGAGTTCAAATCCTCTCATGGATTCAAAATATGAGTCAACACCAACTCCTATTAACATGTTGTTTAAGCCTCCACTTAGGGACTTCTATAATTTTGTCTCACTTCATGTCATTGAGACACATGTCTTCACTTGTGAGACATCTCTTGCATGCACACTTGTCACTCACTAAAACACTTGTCATGTGAGTTAACAAGTGTTTCATCATTGAAGGGTTAGTCAATCATTATGTTTGACTTTCCTACCTTCACCACCTTGCCTATATATGCAAGGTTACATTGTACATTCAAATCACCTGTTGTATCAATCTCTTGATAATATCATTAGGCTTATTTGTGTGCATGTATTTTGTGGAAGTTTTTGGTCTTTTTCTTTATGATCTTGGAAATCATAACATGGTATGAGAGCCATGCAAGAAAAACCCTTACCAAAATCTTGCATCTATCCTAGTATAGAGTTCCATGCAATTTTATTTGCATGTAATCTTAATCTTTGTTTGGTTGTGATCTCAAATTTTATTGGATTAATGTGATTCACATGCACCTATATAGAAATACAAAGATTTCACATGCACATGAATGTTTGTAAATAATGTTAAATAATAAATTTATAGATATTTTAAGTGCATCTACACATTTTAAACATAACATACAAATTCACTTGTATCCTATTTTCCTACAAATCTAGTTCACACCTTAAATCCTACAATTACAAAAATTTGACTTTCAATCAAATAAATTCCAAAATAAGTAAGGAAGTATCATGCTTACTCCCAGCTACATATAGGATATTAATAAGGAAGAAAATTCCTTATCATTCAAATACCTCTCTAAAAGGAATCAATGACTTATCTACCATTCCTCATAATAAATTCATGAGGGTTAATCATGCTCTTTGTATGTGGATATTAAGACTTTTGGAGGGAGATATGACTAACAGATTATTAGATGCTACTAAATTTGAGATTAGTAAGCATAGGAAATAGTTTATCCTATTCCCAAAATTATCCTACATTAGAATGTAAGGATTCATTGGTGCTCCATATAAGATTCCTAGGCATCCCAATGATAAGATTATCTTGGTACAAGTATTTAGATAATTAGTGGGCACTCATGTGCATTTATAGTCCAAGCATAGATTTGGAGTTCAATTCCCCATTGTTCTTAGTAGATCATTACCTAGTAGATTATGTATATTAACGTACACACCTATTCTTTATAAATAGTGAATAGAGAGACAAGTGAGAAGAACGAAAACACATCACACATCTACTCTAACAAATATTATATCAAACTTCACATATATAAATTTTCTATTATATTTCTTGTAGATGTACCTCTATTAGAGATATGTAGCAAGAGCACCACTAGGATGTATTAGAAACATATTGTATTGTTTTTAGTTATACTTATAGTTGGTAGTGTGCATTTAGTTCATGCAAAAATTAACATCTATAATTCAATAAACCATTTTTGGGACTCATTTGGTAATACATGGAATTTTATTTTTTCCTCTAATGCTAGAATATTTGGTGAAATCATAGAGCTTACCTATATATACATGTAAGATAACAATATCATTATCATGGAGTGAATAGAAAAATTGATATATTTGTTCATACGATTTTTAAACAACATAGAGGACTACTAACTATATTAATTTTATTCAGAATGGGTAGAAAGTGTAAATGGCAATCACTCATTGAACTACATGTGCAAGACATTCCCAACCAAGGAAATCATTTCTCAAGTGAGGACCTTGAATGGACACCTATTGGAGATGATGACAATATGGACTTATATGCTGCAATCCCTCTTGAGAGACTCCCTCAATTTATCAAAGGAGAAAGTTTACTAGATAGTACGGAGACATCATTTGTACGTAAATATCATAAAGAGAGCAACACATCAAAACCTACTGACCACACTACCATGACATACTCCAGGTTTTCCTGGATTAAATATAATTAATAAGTATGCCATTTTTATATTTAATTTTTTATATGAATTAATATATATGTTTTGTTTTGTGAATAAATAGATATTGGTGTGCTTTTGGCCCAGACGATCAAAGAAATAAATCTGAAAACATGGAAAGAACACAAAGGTTTATTCAAAAAAGGGGTTGTCAAACTCACTTTTATGTTAGGGTCATGTATGGTAGACCACATGTTGCATTAATTATGTATAATGATTGGAGCCATTGTGATGCCAATGGTGAATTTTTTCATGGAAAGGATGACCCTTCTGGTGATCCAAGGAGCAGTTTTGCACCGAGGTTATCAAATGAATGCAAATCATATATTGAGTCTTTATTACTAATGGGTGTGGGGATCAACACAATATGTGAACAACACTACTTAGACCATGGTTTGACTAAGTTGATGAATAAGAGGGATGCATGTCTATTAAGGAAGGATGTGTTGAATGCATGGAAAAGAGTACGCTCCATTCGATCCCAAAAGAATGAAGATGATGCAATAAGTGTCAATTTGTGGCATGCAGAGGAGAAGGATAACTTCTTCTACTATAAAAGACCAAACACCATGGAAAATGTTCCATTTATCATAGGCATCCAAACACCATGGATGCGAGAAATGATGGTCAAGCATTCACACAACTCAATTATTGCAATGGACTCAACATTTTCAACAAACAAATATGGTGTAAGTAAAGTAACGTTTACTATAAATTTTTGGATTTTATTTTATCATTGATTTAGTTATTTAAAAATATTAATTTATCAATGTTTAATTCATGTGCAGTATCAATTATATACCTTGCTTGTTTTTGATGAACAAGAGGCTGGTGTACCTATTGCATGGGCCATATCCTCTAGAAATAAAGTTGAGGATCTAAATGAATGGCTAATAGAAGTTTATAAACGAGGGAAAGAATTTCGAGAAGATTGGAATGTCAATGCATTCATGACAGATGATGCTACTGCGGAGATTGAAGCTATCAGGTTTTTATTAGCCTTAGTTTTTATATTTAAACTTCAATCAACTCTTTATAAATGATTAATATTTAGTTTATAGAAATATATATTTCATAATTTATAGCTTAAAATAGTTTGAATATAACATTTTATTTTGTCATAATTTACTTATCAAAATTTATAATGTAACTTGTAGATTATCATTTCAATGCCGAGTACTTTTATGTATTTGGCATGTATGCAGAGCATGGCTGAAAAATGTGTATAGGTAAGTCAATATTTAATTAAAATATGTGGAAAATTATGTGTTTGAACCCCATAGATTGATATTATCTTTTACAATCTAGGTATGCCAGCAATAAGGATGTTGGTACAAATATGTTTGATAGATTGGGTGAGATAATGCATGCATTGAGTGACAATGTAGACATCACTACTCACCTGATAGAAAAATTCATGGAGGAATTCAAAGAAGAGAAGAAATTTATTGATTACTTCCAAAAAACTTGGTGTCATAATGAGGGTCGTATTGGTAAGTTTGTAAGATTATTCATTTTGGTTTGTATGCATTTACATCATTAAAGTTATTTTTTATGTTTACTAAGACATTTTTATTGTTTTTTGTATAGAAATGTGGGCAAATTTTTTTTGAAACTTCTCTCATGCAAATCAAGAGACTAATGCTTCCATAGAGTCATACCACTTCCACATCAAGAGCCATTATCTAAGTGATCGTGCTAAGAAATGTACAAGGAGAATGGATTGGCTTATCCATACACTTCTTCATAGGGTAGAGCCATTTTATAAAAATAAAAGATATTTGCAGTCATCTGGATTTTTAACTAACTTTAAAAAAGAAAGATATTACAGTACCGCATTAGAGAGGTCCAAAAAAATACCCGACACAAATTGTTATCCATATGATCTCCTCCCTAACACATATAGGATAAGAAGTCAATCTGTTCCAACAAAATGGTATCTTGTTAGGAAGTTTGGACCAAATTTACATGTATGTGATTGTCAGTGGGCAAAAAGGGGAAACACATGCAAACATGTGTTGAAGATTTTAGATCTCCTAAAGAGAAACATAACAAATGAGCAGGATCAAGTTTCTGGTAAGAGTCATTTAACATTTAAGTATTATATTTATATTTTAAATGACTTATATTTTTTTCTAATAGAAACTAACTAAAATATTTTTTTTGAATTACAGATGGTGTTGCTCCATTGGTTGATAATGATGATGATGTCAGAGGAAGTTTCAGTCATGAGAACAATGCCACTGGTAATGTTGATATGATATTTATAATAAAATATTAATTGATTTTTATAGTTCTTAAAATTTAATTAATGTTTTATTTGTAACAATTATTGTATTCCACAAGAAGATCAAGATGTGATTGGGGTTGCCATTTGCAAAGACCAAAGAATTGGTAAATTTTAATATCACTATTTTTAATGAAATATGAAAAACCTTTTTTATATTTTACGAACTTAATCTTTATTATTTTTATTACAGATGGTTGTAAATCATCTGATGCTTCCAATGATAACTTCCAAAATGCTGTTGATTATTTGAATTCACTACTCCAAGATTTACCAACTAGAGTAGATGAAAAACATATCTTTAGTCAATGTGTTGAAAGATTTAGAAAAGATCTTCAAGCATCTCTTACTTCTTCCAAACTTACACCGATCCCTGGCTCGAAGGATATGCCTATGAGACGAATATCACCATGGTTTAGTCCAAGCAAAATGGGCAAACGTTAGTTTATTCATCAAAGAGGCAATGCCATCCATCAAGACTTGAATGAAAGAGTTGAAGAGCATGAAAAATTTCAATTCCCCTCCATAGGTGGTAGGAAGCAAAAGAAGAAAAAGGTCTCCAATCGTTCAGGCATAAAAATACAAGAAGAAAGGGTTATCATCAGAAAACAACATAGTGAGTACATTTATTCAAAATTATTTTAGTATTTTACATAGCAATAATTATTGTTTTTACATCACATATTAAAAATATGTCATTGTAGGTTTGGATGATCAAGACAATAATAGAAGACGTCGATTGCCCTTCTCTATTGATCTGAACCACACAACAACTGATGAAATGCAAATTATTGATGGTAATTTTCTAACTATTAAATGTATTCATTCATTAAATGAGATATTTTTGAATTCCTATTTCTAACCAATTTTCTATAATAAATCAAATAAATAGCAGATACAATTCATGAAAATCAACCATCACTTCTTAATGTTATACCTGGTCAGACATTTCAAAAAACTATTCCAGGTAATTTAGAATTTTAATAGTGTTTTGATTAAGTATATATTGTATTGTTAGAGTTAATGTTGTATCTATGTTGATTTTTTAAATTCACATTTCATTGTAGCTTTAGATGATCAACAAAACACAACAATTGATGAAATGCAAATTATTGGTGGTAATTTTCTAACTATTAAATGTATTCATTCATTAAATGAGATATTTTTGAACCTATTTCTAACCAATTTTCTATAATTAATCAAATGAATAGCAGATACAATTCATGAAAATCAACCATCAATGCTTAATGTTATACCTGGTCAAACATTTCAAAAAACTATTTCAAGTAATTTCAAATTTTAATAGTATTTTGATTAAGTATATATTGTATTATTAGACTTAATGTTGTATCTATGTTGATTTATTAAATACACATGTCATTGCAGCCTTAGATGATCAAAAAAACACTGGGCAACATAGGTTACCATTTTCTATTGATCTTAACGAAACACCAACAACAATAGATGCAATGCAAGTTAGATATGGTAAATAAATTATTAAATGATTTTCTAACAATTTTTTATGTTTAATTTTAAATCAATTTAATAACTAAAATATGTAATTTACAGGTTTTGATGACATTGCAATGGAGGATCATGTTCAACACTATTATAGATAATCATTATAGTTTACTGTACTTTCAACTTATATTGTATATTTATAGATTTTTCTCATTAACTTAATTTTAAGAAATATATTGATATATATATTAACAAAAAATGGTATGATCATGTGTAAATTTAGGGTCGATCCCTTAGAATTAATCAATTTATCAATTCATGCATTCACCTAATTTTCTTATTTATCACACTTGTTCATTCACCTACTTCTATATAGCTGTTAGCCACCTAGATTTAATAATTTAGGTTCGAGAAGAGTATAAAGTAATTGATGTGATCTTGTGTAAATTTAGGTTAGATGCTACATGTGTTTCTTGTAATATTTAGGTTTGAGAATATTTTTTGTTTCTTGTTACACCATTTATCAATTTATAATTCAATAAATTATTTATTATAATATGTAAGGAAAGTAATTTTTATTTGACAATGGACAATGGTCACTTACAATAAAGAGATTATGAGGAAGAACAAAAAGGATAAAGAATAAGAATAAATACCTTTGATAAAAAGGATGATAATAGATACTATTATATAAATCAAACATATAAAAGTCACAACATAACATTTATAGGCCATTGTCTAAGTAACAATACAAAACCTATTTCAAAATACTTTGATAGCACAATGAAGCATCAACACTAATAATAATCATAGAACCAAAAAAAATTAAATGAAGTACAAGGCACAAGTGTCAAAGGCATTGCACCTCAAAACATAGAAAGTAACTACTCAATTGACAAGTTTGAACCTAATGACCAAGAGGCCCACATGTAAATCTTAAGTAGGCAAACATGAGGTATTACAAAATAACTATACCATTTATTTTTTATCATTCACTGAGATCAAACACTTAAATTAAAGCTATTAAGAGTTAGTATGATAAGAAAATACAAATTGCCTTACTCATTTCCCTTTAATTGAAAGGATTAAATAAATATCACATGCCTTTGAGAATATAATACACATTGGAAGAATGCTTGTTATGATGAATCAATTAGGTGTGATTCCTAATTGTTAAATTTTATAGATTTGCTAAGTAGATACATTTTGGAAGAATGCATGATCCCCACATTAGTATGCATGTGAATAATATAAATCATGCATTTTAATGTAAAATCTATAATAAATAAAATTGATAGATAAATATAATATATGTAGTGAGGATAATTTTGAGAATGTAAATATGATGATATATCTTGACACAATATTATTACAAACACATAATATTAATATTATTATCATCTTGGATTCCTACAATTGATATCTCTCCACATTTTCTATATAGACTATATGATAGGATAGATATGCTAGTATAATGAAATTTATTACATCTTGCATAAATAATATTTTTTAATAAAATAGAATGTCTCATTTTTATCATATATATTATTAATTGAATAATAATTAGAACAAGGTAAACAATACAAAAAGATAAATTTTAAATTAAAATAAAAGAAAGTAAAAATATAACGTATCAGAAAAAAGAAAGTAAAAGCATAAGGATTAAAATTATTTTTAATAGTCATTTCAACATGTGAAAATAAATATGAGTGGGTATGCAAGGTAAAATATTAGAAACATTTTTTTATATTATAATCTATTAAATTGTTGATAGGACATGGGTTTAAATGACAATTATATATATATATATATATATATATATATATATATATATATATATATATATATATATATGACAATATTTAATGGATGTATAAAAAAATAATGATAACATAGAAATCAATTTTAAATATATAGATTTTATTATTTTACATAATTAACTTATAAATATTCTTATTTTTATGAAAATAATATCTTTTAATAAAATCCAATGCTTCATTTTTACCACATATATTTTTAATTGTATTAATCTAAATTATATATTTTTTAATTATATTAAATTAATTATAATAAATAATAAAATAATAATTACAAATTATATTATAGCATAAATATACTAAAATGTTATTTAAAATAAAAACGTACATAATAAATATATTGATAATAAAAACATACAAAATAAATATATTGATAATAAATATATATTTTCATTTTTTTTTATTCTGATAGTGAATCATGAAAGTTGATAAAAACATTTATTCAATTAAATTTAACTTTTTTCTTTGATTTACTATTATAAATGGTAGACATGCATCTTTCATAAATAATATAATAATAAATAAAATTATAAATTAATTGTATAAAATAATAAAATCTATATATTTAAAATTGATTTTTAATTCAAAAATATTTCTTGTTATTGTGCTTTTATACATCCAATAATTATTCTTTTAAATAAATATAATTGTCATTTAAAGGTGTCTTATCAACAATTTATAGATTATAATTAAAAAAAAATCGTTTCTATTATTTTACTTGTATACCCATTCATTTTTATTTTCACATGTTGAAATGACTATTAAAAATATTTTTTGTCCTTATACTTTTTATCTTAATTTGTTTCTTTTATTTTAATTTAAAATTTATCTTTTTCTATTGTTTAACTTGTTCTAATTATTATTCAATTAAAAATATATATGATAAAAAATGAGACATTCTATTTTATTAGAAGATGTTATTTAAAGATGTAATAAATTTCATTATATCAAAAAATAATATAAAATATTACAATGAAATTTATATTTCACATCATTCAAATTAATTTATAATTGAAAAGAGGGCACATGACTATAAACATCAAAGAAATTAAGTTTTACATAATTCAAAAAATATCTTGAACTTTTACGGAGTTGATAGGACAGTGCGAACGGAGAGCAGTTAATATGGAAGGTAGAGAGTCTGCAGGTAAGATACGCGGGCGAGAGAAACGAAGCAGTAGCATTCATGCACATCATACCCATACATCCATGCCCCAGGTGCATTCCTGGGGCAACGTCACCTAGGGCTGGATAGACGTTGCTCCTGGGGCAACGTCACTTGGGGCTGGATAGACGTTGCCCATGGGGTATGGGGTACGATATCATGTTACATAGGGGAGAAGACCCAGTAGCCGCCCCCCATTGAATAACCGCCACCTCCATGTTCACTTAACCCCCCAAAAAAATTTCACTTTGATCCATTAAAAAATTTTATGTTATTGAATAACTAATTACAAAAACACCAATAGCCGCTCATTAAGTGCTAAAGTGACTGATTTAAGTGGATTTTAAGTGCTAAAATAGTTATAATTGATTGAAACTATAGGAGCGGCTACTGGGACAACCCTCTAAAAGGTGACTTTTTTACCTTTGTGCGCATATCCAACGCTCCCGCACTCAATCGAATTGCCCAGAAGCTGAAACCTTAGTTATAAATTTTTTTTCCGATTCAACAAATGGTTTGAATTCTACGGTTGTGCGAAGTTAGCCCTGGCAGCTACTGGGTCTTCTCCCCTAGTCTACAAGTTAGCTTTTTCCCTAAAATACCACTGGTTTGGGTGGAGTAAATACGCCAGTTCAAGTACAATGGTACATCATCGGTATTTTAATGAGTCTATGGTTCGTTCAGAAAGTGAAATGTGATCTAGGTAATTACCATTTATAAATGGTTCTGAATGCACCGTATTGAGTGGACGGTAGTGAAGATATGTCCTGCGATCTGATCTTTATTCAATTAAAATTCAAGGGAATATGGCTGTCGTAGCTGGATATTTAATGACGCGGTGAGGTCGTACTGCCCTAGGGTAGAGGGGCGGGGTACAATTGTTATTGCTGGATTTGAGCTGATGTAATTTTAGAGACCGTAAATTTCATTATTGCTACATGTAAGAGAAGTACCAGAAATATTTCAGTGTTGTGTCCTACTATTTGTTTTCTCTTCAAGTAGAATTCAATGGAAATATAGCTGTTGTACCTAGATATTTAATGGACGCGGTGATGTCTTACTAAAGATTTGTCCTACGCTCAGATGAAATACAGCTAGTTTTGGTGGAGTAAATACGCCAGTTCAAGTACGGTGGTACATCATCCGTGGCGCAAATAGAGTTCCATTTTTAACTCTTTGGATGTGAATCTGGACCATTCATCTTTGGAAACGTGCGTAACTTTGGTGAACGCCTTACTCTTTTCATCTTACTATTCCTGGATTTGAGCTGATGTAATTTTATAGACCGTAAATTTCATTATTGCTACATGTAAGAGAAGTACCAGAAACGTTTTAGTGAATTGTGTACCCTCTATTTTGTTTTCTACTTCCCACGCCAAGCTCGAGTCCTTATATTTCTTAGTAAGACACTGCAAACGACCAGTCCTCTGAGTTACTATTCCTGGATTTAAGCTGATGTAATTTTATAGACCGTAAATTTCATTATTGCTACATGTAAGAGAAGTACTAGAAACGTTTTAGTGAATTGTGTACCCTTTATTTTGGTTTCTACTTCCCACGCCAAGCTCGAGTCCTTATATTTCTCAGTAACACACTACAAACGACAAGTCTGTATCCTCTGTTTTAACTCAACGATTCATTTGGTACCTAATACATTGAGTTTTGAGGTACTTCGGAGGTTCGGTGTTTTTTTGAAATGTTTTTCATATGGTATATTTTTCTCTTTTAAATATTTTTTACATTCTAGAAATGTTAAGAAAATTATAAATTTATTTATGTAATATTTTTCTTAAAGTGTTAATATAGAGATATATGCATGTTTAGAAGCTAGGATGATTTTGAGGTTAATTAATAAGGAATTCATAGATACTCTTTGTGAATAGCTTAACAATTATTTAAATCTCATTGACATTCAACTTTATTTCCAGTGCATACATCTATCCTCCTAGTTTTAAACTTCAAACAAAGTTTTTGCTTTTCACACAATTTCTAAAAATAATAGAATCTTATGCACCTAATAAACTATCTACATCACAAACTTATAGAAAATAGATAAGTTGCCATAAAATCATAAAACCCCAAACATCTAAATCTTTCAAATGCCTTAAATCAAATTCATTGGACCATGAAATGTATTGAAAAGACTAAAAACGAATTTATAGCACAAAGCTCAATATTTTTACCCTTCCATATCAAGCCTAAATGTTGTTCAATCTATACTCTCTTTGTCTTTAAAGTGTTTGAGGTGGCTTCTTCCACATGAACAATAAATCTATGTTCAATGTTTTGAGCTACATTTCTAAGATTGTCTTATAGTTCTATGATTGTAGATAAATCCTAAAAGTATGAGTATTTCACTTTGAATAGTAGCAAACAATACCCCCTCTATAACCTTGTTTATTGAAATCTATTTCTTTATTTTATTTTATAACTATTCTCATTCTACTTTTTAAATATTTTACATAAAAAGTCTTAAATCCTAAACAAAAATACCAATAATTTCTTATTATGTAACACATAATTATTTTTAAAAACCTACAATCAGAATTATTTTAATAGATGTTCTTTTAATTTGCACTATAATTAATCAAAATAATTATCATAAAGAATATGACTATCAACATAAATATTCACACTAATTGTAAAATGTTTGTAGCTAATTTCATTCCACCTAACATAAAAAAGAATTATTAAATAAAATACACTTGTCACTTGTGCCTTCAATCATGTAAATGCCAACTGATTTTTCATTCAATTAGCATTAAATATTTCTAATCAACCCTCTCATCTTGAATTGGTCATACATAATATTCAGTTTATTATATTGTACTGAAAAAATAATAAGTGGGATTGTCACTCAAAATATGTGATGGGTAGCATAAATTTTATATCTTAGACAGTGTACCTTATTGTTATCCTCTACGAACATTGACTAGGGGAGAGGGGCCCATAGTGGAGCACCCTTCCTACAAAGGTCTACGTGGAGTGCAACATGGACTTAAAATAAAATAAAAAACTATGCCACATCAAACAACCTTATGTGGACTTAGTGAATAATGACCTACCTAGATTCTATTTCTAAATATTCAAGAGTCC
The DNA here is from genome assembly GCA_007258455.2 of Sequoia sempervirens. NCBI lineage: Eukaryota > Viridiplantae > Streptophyta > Pinopsida > Cupressales > Cupressaceae > Sequoia > Sequoia sempervirens. Next base: position 461,934,128 of record VDFB02000015.1, on the reverse strand, counting down.
TTTGAACCATATAGCCAGGGGTCATAAATTAGGTTGCAAAGTTGCATGATTTGTGACACAGAAATCTACAATGCACTTAGGACATGAGATAAATATTCTTGATACCAAGAAATGAAAACAAGGATGTTAATGTCGAGCTCACCAAAAATATAGAGTAGGGGGATTCATCACCCCAAAGGCTCCAGGTCACGAGAGAGCCTCAAGGAATGAAATGCCTTAAACTACCTCAGGTTGACTAATGAATTAAGAAAGGAAAGAAGGGCTAAAAAGGAAGGGAAAATAGGACCCTGTTTCCCTTTTGCTAATGACAAGTGTTTTTGGAAACCAAGTGAGCAGAATAAAAGGGTCTCAAACTATTAACTAGACAACACTCTATCTGAGGATGGTAGCATAGAAATTGAATTTCAACACACTACACTAGAGTCTCAGGGATGTGCTAGATCCCTATACGGAAAAAGGGTTAGATGATAGTAAAATGCATATAAGGTCAACTCATGACCTAGATATCAGAGTTTTGCAATTTGACAAATTAATAGAAACATATAGGAATAACTAATACAATAAGAAGAATACTTATAAAGCTATTCTAACAATAAAATGATGAAGGAAGATAGAGAGAAACAACTCACACACAGTTTAGGGTATGTGTAGGATCATCATGGAAAAAAAGGCCCTTAAGTGGTGAAAAATTCAGAAAAAATCAAAGTTAGGAAACTTGACGTAAAAATTTGAACAAGTTATATATATTATTTCAAAAATATTGAATAATAGAATCTGTCGCAAATTGAATGTAGTTTCTAAACTACTAGGTTTATTTTAAAAAATAATTTATTTGGTGAAAATTTAAAATTTCAATGCAGTACATAAATTTTAGGAAAGAATAAGAAGTAGGTGTCTTTCGACCACCCTAACCACAATAAAATGATAATATTATTTTTATAATATTTTAGATATATGTAGAGGACTCATGTTCCAATGTGATGCATATTTTTTTGTAATTTTTTTCCAAGTAAATAATTAATTATGAATTTTTTACTACAACTTTTATAAAATATAAAAAATCGTATGTCTGACCACCTTAACTTGGTCAAAACTTCATGAAATTCAAATTTTTATTTTTTAATCCTATAGTATGTGAAGTATATAATGTGATGCACATGTTTTAGATTCAAAAAATGTGATACTGTTTGAAAGTTATAGATGTTTTTCAATTAGCCTATCAATTAGGACTTTAATCGTAATTCAAATAAAAAATGAATAATAATTATTTATGAAAGTCAAAGTAAAGCATAATTTATATTGGTGGAAAGCTGAAAATCTCCTTTCAAAACCCTTTTTGTTTCATCAATTTTGGGTTAAAAAAAGTCATCAGCCACATACTCTACACATAGCCATCATATCGCCACTTTTTGGCCCATCATGATCCTGCAAATACCCTTAAATACTTCTCCAACTATAACTCCAAGTGGATGAACCTGCACCTACATACATAAAAATAGGGAAAAATTTTGGGTTGTGTTGCGAGGTCTACCTCAATTAGACCCCCATTTCAATGTTCCTACCTCCACATACAACTAGATATGCAACGATATAGAGAAAACAATAAAGAAGCAATAATAGAAATGACATAATGAGGTAGAGAGTAATGACATCCTAAATGCTACTCTACAAGACGATATATGCTTGAATAAATGAGAAAACACAATGTTATCTTCCCTACTATAAGAACACAAGGCTGATAGAAGGAGGAGGATGGCACACCATGCCAAGGAGATAGAACCTTGTAAACCTGTAATGATAATGGTTTTGAAGCGAGAAGACATTGTAAAGACTAAGAGAAAGCTGGTAATAGTGAGATAGAACAAGAATGATCAAGAATAGTTGTAAGAATGAGAGAATCAACTTGAGAGTGGAAGAATTAGTATGAAGGAACGAGTTCTAGATTATAAGACAATGAAAAGATGAGTTTGAATCGATAAAATGGAAGCAAGGAGATGTTTTTTCGTTAGTCAAGAACTAGCAAAGAATCTTACATTTGCCACGAACCAAGAAATATAACTCTTCTATAGATTCCAACAGTAAGAATCTGTCAGGATGAAAACATGGCACGCGAACATCCATGCAACATGCATGCATCCCTGACAAATATTCCTCCCCCAACGCAAAAATACAAGGACACATGGGAAGATTAGGAAGACGACGATGGGTTTATGCATCATCATACTTGCAATTCTAAAGAGAAATAAATAGAAAATTTGCCTAGGGTACAAATTTGCACCATTACATAAATTTAAAAAAAAAACATTAAAATCATCATCAAAGGACTTTTCCATGGAGGAATCAACATACTTTTTCTTGTTCTTACAATCCTTCATATTCACATGCCCTCTTTTTCCACAATTCCAACACTTTACTTTACTCTTTCTAGTGATTTTAGAACTTGTACAAAGCATTAAAATTATACACATCATCATATTAAACCCCCACTTACACACTCTTACTCTCAATCAATACCCTCAAATCATACACATCCTCCAAAAGTGTACATAGACATGGTTCCTTTGTATATAAGGCATGGGTCTTTGTACATGTAACATGAGTCTTGGTACATGTCAGATGGGTTAATGATTTTGTGATGCCTACTCTAAAATGTTAACTAAATAACCAAATTTAATTATAAAATTAAATTGTTTAACTCTAAAGCTTAAAGAATAACTCTCTTAAAGATATTAGTAAAACAATAAAATGATGAAGAATAAAAAATTAAATTGAGGAAAATAGATATACCCATTATCAATCTTATAATTAAAATTTATAAGGGAATAATAATGTTAAAGTAAATTAAACTTATAGAATAACATAACTAATTATTCAAATTAGAAAAGTAGTTAAATAGTCAGGATGGAATTTAAAGGAAAGTCACATTTAACAAATATTACTAAGGTTTCATTTACTAATTATATAGTTCATACTTACACAACAAAAGCCTTAAACTACAAATTTTATTTTTCTTAACTAAAAGATCTACTCTTATTAAGCAAATGCCAAAATCTTCAACCTGGGTTAATTAAAGAAAAAATGTTACTGATCCAAGATTCCAATGGAATACTTAATATCAACATTACACGAATATGCATACATTTTATTAACATAGAACTTTAAATCTTTCATAGATCAAATGTACCGAAATCCAAACAACAATACCTATATAACAAAAAAAACTTTATAATTACTTCAATAAATTGACTCAATCCATATGTATATATCATTAGATTGAATCAATCTATAAAATGCATATTATTAAATGTTATTAGTATTTGTCGTCAAACAATACTATTGTAATGAGTTTTGTTTTAGTTAATTAGTTATGAAAATTATTTCTCTTCAATATGATTGGGTAAGATTTTTTGTGTTATTGACAAAAGTGAAAATGAACTATTATTTTGCCTATTTTTGAACACATACAGATTTTAAGGAAAATGAACTATTATTTTGCCTAATTTTTAGAAAACTCAACTATTATTTTGGCTATTTTTAAGAAACCAAATTTACTATATTTAAAAAAAGAAAAAACATGAAAACAATTTGACTAATTAATTACAAAACTCACGTTCACCAAAGAAGAGGGAAGTAGTTGTGAAAAATCAAAGGGGTTTTTGAGTGCTTTTAGGGTTCTATTGTTTCCTTGTTCAATGAATTTTCTCTCTCAAAACATGGATGCCATGTTGTTGACCTGTTCATGGCACGTTGGAGTTTTAGGCAGAGGAAAACTGGGCTTTATTCCACGTTGCAAATCAAAGAGAAAAATATGGGAGGAGGTTTTAAAGCTGGGAGAGTCTTTAGAGCACGTTGCAGTGGAAGGTGGAGGGAGGTTGAGAAATTCCAGGAGTTTCGTCCACATGCTAAAATGGTGGAAGGGTATACAACTTTTAATTATGAAGAGGCAAAGTTCATGACATTGCATCAAACTATAACCACGCGCCCAAATGCTTTGAAAATCATTTGAGAGCTTTGCAAAGGGAAAGGGTATATATGTGGCTGTGGGTCTTAAGTTTGGAATTAAAGTTCTGAATATATATAATGGGTCTTAAGTTGGGAATAACACATGGGCTCGATCTGAACCTTACACAAGCCTAGGTGATGCGGAAACTTTGTAATGTGGAAAACAATGTAATCTTTGTGGAAAGAATAGTACTGTACTCATTCCTAGACCAAGCTCTTGTTGGGCTCACCACTGTAAGAATGCGATACGTAGCTGAATTAGTACAGGTTTGATTTCTTCTGTCCATCACCGTAAAAACGCGATAGGCATGAACTGAACGACAAGACAAGAGTATATGTCAACAACAGTATATGTCAGATTTTGAACAAAATTTAAATCTTTATTCGACAGGGACAACGAAATTTTAGATTAAAGGGAAGTCGTGTTGCATGCATAATTCCCTTTCAAGGAGGTATTTTTGTCTGTGCTTATGTAAAGTTTATTATTAATTATATTTTTGTGGCTGCACAATATCATTTTTTTACTTCTTATTCGCACCACAACTCATATTTATAATATCTTTTTAATTTTTTTAAATTTGAATATATAATTATTTTTAATTTTTTTAAATTTGAATATATAATTATTTTTATATAATATAATTGGTTATTATATAAAATAATTCATTTTTATTAATACTATATCTTTATTATGAAATTTAAATTATATAAATAATATATTGTATTTGTATTGTAAATTTTTATTATATTTATTAATATGATATTATGTTATCTTTAAGTTTTATTAATGTAATATTATATTTTATTTAAATTATTTTATATTTGTATTTATACTAGCATACATATATTAAATATTAATATATATAAAATATGTCAAGAGTTATCATATTTGAGGCGTCTAGTGCACTTGATGTTAGAAGTATTAGTAATTTTAATTTTTATATTATAAAATTAATTAGGGTCAAGGTTAGTGTTACTTTTAAAATAGGGTTAGTGTAAAATTTTGTTTACAATTAAAATAAAGTTTGGGTTAGAGTTTATATAGGGTTCAATTAAGGTTTTGGTTAGGTTTGAATTAGAGTTATTCTAATGTTGTCATCATTGTTTATTTCAATTCCCATATATAAGAGTACATATTAAAATTACGTGGAATTTCTCCCGAATCTTAGAAGGTAATGTTTTTGTTAAGGGTAGCTTTGTAAGTATTTTATTTTATGTTTTATAAAGATTAGCTTAAAATCATACAAACTTGTATATAGAAAAACATAACTTCAACGTCAACCATTTGTATTTAATTAAGATGCGCATACTTTCAATTTGTTAACCTAAAATAATCTAAATTTATGCACTTGTAATAATTCGTAAACAATATTTGTATAATTATGAAAATAATTATTATAAATTTAGTTGCAATAACATACTTTTTTCTTTAACACATTCTAATAAATAATAATGCTTATGTTTAATAAATAATTAGTAGCTTTTTTAACTATTATTAAATAGATACCTTAAAAAATGCTTACATCTTCATTTACATTCATTTCAAAAGTAATATATATGATTTCATTATATTTTGCATCATTGTTTATTTCAATTCCCATATATAAGGGTAGATATTAAAATTTAGTGGAATTCCTCCCCAAATTTATAACTTAATTTTTTGATTAATGGTAGCTTTGTAAGTATCTGATTTTACTTTTTATAAAGATTAACTTAAAATCATATCAACTTTTATATAGCAAAACATAACATCACCATCAACCATTTCCATTTAATTAGAACACAAATACTTTGAAGTTGTTAAAAAAAAATAGATTGACTTAGTTAAACATTTATACACTGATAATAACTTTTAAATAATATTAAAAAAATATTTTCAAAATTGAATTTAGTCATAGATAAAAGTATAAAATTTTTGCAAACATTTGCCAAATAATATTTCAAAAATTATTTCAGTTTGTTAACCATTTATGTACTGGTAACTATCCATTATCACTATCATGAATAATAGTTTGAACTTTAATTGTCACATTGGACTTAACAAAATTCTATGTAGGTATCCCATAGTGTGAATGTAACAGCTTGAATGATGGCATGACTTGATGCATTGTGAATATGATAGAGTAGTTGAACTTTAAAGTAGCAAGCAACCATTCCTCAGGTGGTCCCGTGTGATAACTAATTTGTGATTGTCCCTTTAGAAATCTCATGAATTTCATATTGAGTTCATTACATAGAGTGTGTTTTAAATTAATGGTCACTGTTGGCTTAATAGTGATCTTCCAAATGCATCCCGCAAGGTAAACATCTCAAACCTTATGGTATAGACAAATCGACCAGTCACAAAAATCTACAATTTCAATTTGAAGATTGTTAAATTTTACATCTAAGTTCATTTTTATCTTTGATTCGTAGAGAAAGTTAAAGTACATAGCATAATTATCAAAAATAATTTGACTATCTTTTGTTCCATTATTGTTAATTTTGTTGACCATCTTCTCTCTCCACCAATAACGAACACTCAACTCCTCTAGATAAAAAGGAGGACATTGAATGGAAGATAGCAGTGATAGTTGGACAACCAATTGGACACCCATGATGTATGCACAATATGTGACATCTTCCTCACCTGTAGGAAAACCATTATTTGCTTTGACATTAGTATTAAATAGGAGAAAATATATATTTTCCAAATTCTAAGGAAATTGCATTTAAGAGAAAACAAACATTAAAATAATAAAAAGTACATGAAAAAAAAATATTTTGATTTGTAGTTTGTAGATCATTTTGATTACTTTCTTCCATAACATTTTCCATGACCTATAAGAAAATTCATTGAGATTAATATTTATTTATAACCTTCTAAAAAAAAAATCTGAACCATAATTGTAAACCTTGCCCTAATTAAACTCTAACCTAACCCTAAGTCTACTAATATGAAATCACATGATTTTTTTCTTTTAATATCTAAGGAATGCATTCCATTCAATTATAAATAACATGTGAAATTAAATTATATATATTAAAATAAAATCTATTATATTTTCATCCTTTATTATAGTAGTATAGTAATTTAATTATATGTGAAATGATTAAGTAGAGATAAGTATTAGTTATCATGTAGGAATATTTCCGATGTTGTAGTGGATTTGTTGGAAAGGCCTTCAAAATTCTTAAGCACATGCAACTAGCGAGAGTAAAGACAAGGAAGCCTTCAAAACTCTTAAGCTAATGCAATTGACATGCAAATTATTGAAGTAAGGACACGACACATGAATTGATTGACAAAATGCCTCCAAGAAATATGGGCACATAGACAAGGCATGAGAACTATTTGACACAATGCCTCAAAGAAATGTGGACGCATAAAGAAGGTGCAAGAACTATTTGATAGAGTGCACTCAAGAAATTTGGACGCATAAACAAGGCACAAGAACTATGAAGGAAACTTCTATTGATTGTGAAGTTTGCATACTCATCATAGATTAATACATATACTTGGAAAATTAATACATTCCATGTTAAGATTCAACATTTACAATATTATGAAGAACATCCCATTTAACACAATTTAGACTTGAGTGTACTATTGAGAGAGTAGAGTTTAGAACCAAACAATAGGAAACATTAATGCTCCTAATTTGTCTAATTAAAGTTGTGTTGAACCAAGACATGCTAACTTAAACAAATATGAACATATTTAAAGTTGTGCTTTGGGATTTTCTACGCTGTTTGATGGGTTTTAAGTAGTCATCAAGATCTAGAGATTGAAATACAAAAGACTGGGTGTTAACCCCCACTCCTTCCCAAACAAAATTGAATTAAATTGTGTCAAGATGTTGGTCAGAGGAGATACAACATGAAACTTGTCTTCCTTATTTTTTCACACAAGTAACCACAACTTGGAGAGGAGAAAGCCAAGAACTTTCCCTTGTGGGGACTTGCAACAAAACCATAATATTTTCTTTTCACCCTACTACAAACCCCAATGTCTATGAATGATTTTGGTCTCTTTCATTGGCATACAGTCTACCACAAAGATGCTATTTTTTGGTCAAAATAGCCATGTGCTTTGAATAAATGGACATACAAAAGATATGAGGAGTTCCCTAAAACATGATTATTTCAATTTCATGACCAAAAACTGACAAAATAGTGAAGTCTTAAGAATTTTATCAAGATATTAACTTTATGCTTATATTTCTAAAGCTTTAAACAACACAATTTGTTTCAAGTTTGATTTACTGTATTTTTTTTCTCAAAAAATTATGGGTTTTTAAAATGCAATTACTGATGTAGTTTGCCAAATTATTTTGTATTGAAATTGTTAGGCTCTACTTACATTTTTTTTTAGGACCCTTTACCTTGTGTACCTCGTGTGCCTCTAACAATGGTATTATCATTATCAAATTTTAGAGTCTAAGCTTTTGAGCTCTGTAAAATATCAAATTCTAATTATTTATGATAGAAAATAGATGTAACTTTGTTACAGTTGCAAGCTTTTAATTTATTTTTACACCTTTTGTGCAGATTGGTACAAACAATGGATTATTCGGTTATAATGTTTCATACTGCTCTAACTAGCCAAGAACAGATAAGTGGGCCTTACTAGAAGTTTCTATGGACATCTATATTCTTTGAAATTTTCATTTGTAATTGAAGTTGAGACTATAAATTTTTTTTGTGATTTGTAGGGAGGGTTTTGCAACCATGCATTTGAGGGAAGTCTGAGCAAGTATTAGTGTTAGTGTAATTGGAAGATTTGAGGGTAGTGGCCTCATGGTTTTATAGGTGTTTGGATACCAATTTTCAATGCAAGATTGTCTATGGATTCCTCAATGAGGAAGTAAACCTTGTAATCAACATTTGGAGATAGTGGTCTAATGCTATTTGATACCACTCTTTTGGAGATTTTTACCCACATTGGGTTTTCCTTAGGTCAATCTTTGTTGTTCTTTAATACATGTTATTTTTATCTCTTCCTATTGTATAATAGCTTCCTATGTTGTCTTGAAGAGTTAACTTCATTTATAGCACTACCATATGCAAGTTTTACTTCTAAAGAAAGTTAGTTAGCCTTTTATTGATTGAACTTCTTTATATTCATTTTTATAGTTCAAGGAGTGGAATATCCATCTTGATTTTGGATTAGATTGGTATCTAAGTCAATTTTTCTTTGTTTTGTTTGATGTTGTTTTGTGGTGTGTGTTTGTGGTTTTTAACTTTTTAGTTTTACAATTTTATACTCATCACTGGATCAACTAATGCAAAAAAGGAATGTTATTTGCTTTCTTTGCAAGTAGAGATAATTACAAGGTAGGGAAAACATCCTGAAAGAATGGACTTTAGAGGAGTTAAAAACTTTTTGACAATGAAGAAGGATTCAACAAATTGGAAGAAGATGTTGTTAACATCTCTCAATCTTTTGGAAGTCTAGTGACAAAATGGAAAAAGTTTGAAGGTTCGACAAATGAGCACCATTTGGAAGCCAGGATAGGATTTCCTTCCATTTTCACTTTTATGTATTGGCCAAATTTAGTAGCCTTGGGCTTTGACCTAATGATCATACTTAAGATTAAACTATACCTTTCTCATATGCTTTTGCTCAGAGTCATCAAATTATGTAATTATAGGAGTAATGTAATAACATTGCAACATCACCTTTTGCTCGGATTAATTTAATTATATTGTAATATCATTCTAATGTTCAAATTTTGTATCCTTGGGTATCAACTGTAGTTCCAAGTCATAAGTTTGGTAGGGCCATTTTCAGCTCTCATTCATAAACAAATATTGACGAGGACCTACCATGAAGACAAATCAAATTGGAAAAATATCAATTTAAAACACCTAAAAATGACCAAAAGAACCAAATTGGAGTGCTCGATGTCATGAAGCATATTTTTCTCAACAACATCCACTTGCACTTAGATACAAATGCTTTTATGAAGGAAAAGGTTTGTGATGAGGATCTATGGTTGGTGATCAAAGTGGAGGAGAAGCTTATATGTTTTAGACAACAAATTTAAATTGACTGTTGATTGTAGTTTTTGTTTATACTTTAGCAAGTGTTGATGATAGTCAAATGATAAACAATGTCAGCTCAGGCTTGTTGAATTTCCCTAAAAATTCAGATTTATATTTCTACAACTTGTTGTAAGATTGCTAGAGTGATACTTTGATCTTGTACATTTTCCACATTTTCTTAATAATTAACCTCCTTCTCCATATTTTACCAAAAAAAAAGTACCTCCCAAAGGGACCAGGTTGATGTCACTCAAGAGTAAAAAAAACTGAGTGTAAGTTTTGAGATTTTTATAGTGCATTTATTTGAGCAAACAACAATTTGACTCATCGAGAGGCCATTCAGATTGACTCACTAGAGTTGCTAAATGAGGCCAGAGATAATCCCTTCTGTTAATTTGATATAGTAGCTCTTGCCCAAGAAGCTTAGTGATTTATGTAATCAGTAATCAAGGAAGAAGGATATACTTTGGTTTTTGTGGCAAATTGGATATTGATCAAAATCTTGTGTCAAAGCAAGATGCCAGTTGATTTACAGATGATAAAGTGTTAGTGATTCTGTGAATAGATGTTGTAGAAGTAATTCAATCAAATTTTAACTCAGTCTTGAATCATAAATCTTATCTATTGTGTAATTCCCCACAAATGAATCCTAAGTTTGGAAAAAATGAAAAAAATGAGGTTGTCTTTGAGATTATTTCTATAAAAATTTCCTTGCTTGGAGTTGAATTGATATTGTTTGGCCCATGCTACATCATGCACATATTCTTTAAGCTTAATCCATATATATTTTAAAATTATAGTCTCAAAATACAATGCTCCTGTTTAAGTTAATTTTTTTCTACTTTGATTTCATCAGTTATAATACTCCACACCACAAAGAAAATAAAATTTTCCACAAAAATTCACTATACACTATACCTTTATAAAATATAGTCTCAAAATGCAATGTTCCCATTTAAATTAAAAAAAAAATCCCTAGGATTTCATTAGCTATAAACCTCGGCCCCAACAAATAAAGAAAATTAAATTTCCTACAACAATATTCTCTACACTTTCGCTTGATATAGCATGATTGAGAATTCTAGAGAGAAATGTTCATAATTTAAATACTTCATGGGATTTACCATTAAACAATTTTAAAATCTAACTAGAATTTCATTCTTTATATTTTTGAATTTAGGATGATTTATGGACTATAGAGCTTTAAATTCAACCATTATGTTTCTAGAATTTCTTCTTTACCAGTCTATTATATATTCCTGTAAATTGTACTTCAAAGGCAATATGTCCTTAACTATTTGAGTTGAAATGGAACAAATTTAGCTAAACTTGATAATATGCACTAATGAATTGTTGATTTATTGTATATATTTAGATGTTTTGGTGTTCATCAATCTAATTAGAAAATCTAGTAGGCATTTGTACTTTGATGAACACGAGGCAGGATTATTTGCATACAATATTAGTGTGGATCATTATCAAGGTTTGTCTCACTCCCCAAAGCCAGTTAATCATATGGCATACTGTTAGGTTTTAATTCTCACTCAGTTATCACTTATCACACAAAAAAACTAGACATAAGCATTGCTCCATGCACTTGTGATGAAGATTTGGAAGATCCTAAGGAACCATATTGGTATAGGGTACTTTACAAAGGAGAAAAATACAGTAAAGGTATTTACATATGGCAATTCTGGTGGTAGTATGTGTGTTCCCACATTTGTTTAGATGAATACTTGATGACCTTAGTGACATGGTTGTTGGGTGACCATAGATTTGAAGAGGGAGATACATTTCTTGCTAGAGTTGGTGTAAGAACATGGAGGAAGGAGCTATTCACTGATTGTTCAACTACACCAAAATACATTAATGAGCATCCAATATTTTGAGATCTATTTGAGTATCAAATTAGAGACTTCAAATTTAAAGGAGATGCACAAAACATTTATATCGATCACCTTCGTAATAGATTGATAAGAATATTCAAATGCCTATTTTGCTGGAAATAAAAACACTATGAATTCAAAAAATAGAATCTAAAACAACCAGATTGATGCAGGTGCAGTGATTTTGGAAAATATCAGAGAGGACATCAAATGCTAAACTTGAATGGGAATCAACATTTTCATGCAATCTAATAGCCATAGAAATGAGACATACCTGCATTTCTCTCTTGATTCAACAATATATAATTCACGGTCCTTTGAATCCCTTTGTGCGTACCTTGATAACAAAATCTGAAACATAAACTATGAAAGCAGATCAACTGATTTTAGAAAATATTGAAGAGGACAACAAATGCTAAAGTTGAATGGAAATCAACATTTTCATCCAATCGAACAACAAGACATACCTATAATTCTTTCTCCATTGTGCTAAAGTTGAACGGAAATCAACATTTTCGTCCAATCAAACAACAAGACATACCTATAATTCTTTCTCCATTGGAAAATCTACAATTTACAGAGTGAAATTGAAAGAAAAAGCCTCTTTTAATAGAGGTCTTCATGAATTGAAAGATAAGAACATGTGAATAAAACAACTTTAAAATTGATTTAAAAACAAAGAAAATAAAATTGAAAATTATAAGAAAATAAAAATAAATACACTATTGAAAAATAAACAAAAAAAACACAAATAAATACATTGAATTTCTTATAATTATAAAAAATATATTTGTGTTACTAATAAATTTCACCCTAAAAACATAAAAAATTATTAAGTATTTAGTTTTTATTTATTTTTAATTAAATTGATTTTAGAATATGAAAAAACAAGATTATTGTGGATTTTCTTTTTAATAAAATTGAAAATATTAGATGACATTAAGTATTTAGTCTGGATTTTTTTAATTAAATTGATTTTAAAATATAAAAAATCAAATTACTATAAACTTGAAAAACTTAAAAATTTATTACATGACACTAAGTATTTTATTGCAATTATAAACATTTAATTACTATAATTAAATTAATTATAATTATGAATATTAAATCTCAATATTAATAATAATAAAAATGAAATCATTATAAAATTGATTATGATATAAAAAACAAGTATTTTAGAGTGGATAAGAATATTTTATTCTTTCTTTAAATTTGTATTCAAAAAATAAAAACTATTGAAAAAAAAATAAAAAAATCAATACACTATTAAAAATAAACAAAAAAAATTACAAATAAATAAAAATATATTTGTGTTACTAATAAATTTCACCCCAAAAACTTAAAAATTTATAATATTTAGTTTTATATTTTTTTAATTATTTGATTTTAAAATTGGAAAAGCAAGATTACCATCAGTTTAATTTTATTTTTTAAATAAAATTGAAAATACTTTAGAGTGAATAAGATATCAAATTGATTTAGATCTACTTTAAATCTACTTGAAAAAACGTCTACATACAATGAATGTAATTATGCTAGTTGAATGTCATTTGCACGTCAAATTTAAACTAAAGATTGAATTTTGCTTTTTGATGGATGCCATTATAATAGGCCTCTCGACGTAATTACATTACATTAAAATTATATTGATAGTATACACATTATTATTTAACAAAACTATTATATAAATTTTATGTTGAAATAATTATTGTTTTATTCTTTCTTATAATTATTTCATTTTATTTTTATTTTATTTTATATAAAATAGTTTTAAAAAGTTATTCTTTAATTTATATTATATAATTAATAAATATTATTTTTAATATATAATTATTTTTATATACTATAATTGATTTTTAGTAATGTTATATTATATTATAAGAACATTTATAATGATAATCAATTAGTTTTTGCATGCTGAAAAAACATCCCTACTAAACAACCAAAACAAATAAAAACAACTCACTACTAAAACTTACATATATTTTATTTAACTCTACAAACCTCTAAATACAATACTAGAAAGGAAAGTACTCGCCACTACATGATACTTGTTAGTTCTTGCCAGGAACTATAGCACCACCAGATCCTAACTAGCTAATAATGTTTTGAACTTCAACCAATCAAAATTGATTATTTTCTTTCATACATTATATTTGAAGTTTTTTCTAAAGTTAAATGCATATTTTTTAACTTTTCTAATTTAAAAAATTGTTTATCTTGAATATCATTGGCTAAAAAAATATAGGCCATAAGGGCAGATTTTACGAAATTGAACATAATATTTTGATTTTGCATTTTTTTTCCACTTCTTCGTTAATGTTTGATGCAAAAATTATGACAAAGTTAAAATTGGAAATTGTTAATTATTCTATATAAAAACTTCATTTAATTTAACCATTAAGCTAAGTAACAATTGTATGTCAAAATTTTTATTTAATCCAATTTAACTATTTTAACCAAATTGAATCTCAAAAATTCAAAATCATAATTATTTTAACATGTCAATAATCCAACTATTAAATCTATATTTTTTTAAATTAAATCTATTATATATTTTTAAGCTAAGTAGAAATTATATAATTATTCTATAATTAATTTAACTTGTTAGTAATTCAACTATTAAATCTATTTTTCTAAAATTAAATCTATTTTTTTCTTAGATTAAATTGAATCTCAAAATTTCAATATCAATAATTATTTTACACATATTAGTAATTATTAGTTCCTTCCAAGGGAACTATAGGCAGCCCCAATTGTTTAGCTAGTTATTATTATTAATTATGTTTCTAACTAATGAGAGTTAAGATTTTTTTTTTAATTTAACAAATACTTGTATATTGTTAAAGTGTAGATGCAAATTATATAACAAAACATTTTAAACAAATGAATTTTCTTAATTATTATTGGCAAGAAATTTTTGTCTGATATGGGCAATTTATATGGTACCATTATCATACTAGCGATAATAGTGGACATATGGAAAGCCAATGTGTGATAATAGTGGGCATCATTAGCTGGAATGAACGTGGTGGGCACAACTATTTCTTTATGGTTCAGTTGTAATGAAATTTAAATATTACCAATGAAGAGCAACATGGTGATAAAGTAGTAGCATTTGAGGTTTCATTATCATTGGAACATGCATAATTTGTCACATCCCGAGAACACATGCATGCACTAGGAGAGGTATTCCTATCCATTAATATTTGTTTTCTTTTCTTTTGTTTTATATCCTTTAGCTTCACATTAAACTTTTCTTTCATGGTAGAGTGTGTTTAGGAAAGCCTAGTCAAGCCTAGAACAACATGCTTTGCTTTGTCTTTCAATAAATGATAGTTTGGCTTTGGTACTTATGTGAAAGAATAGTTCATTTCAGAATCCTGAACCCAAGATACATTCTCTATTGTAGTAGCTTGGCAGTCACACCATTGAGTAATGATAAATTCCACAAAGGGCCTCTCATCCGGAACAAAAATGTCACCAAGATCAAAGCTATTGAACCATTGACAGTTGGGAAGTTAAAGCCCTAATCTAAATTGAGCACGGGTTTCTATTTTTTCCAATATTAATGTTATTAAGTCCTTAATTAGGACATGCAAGTTGGGTTCAGTGTTAAAGCCCTCAGACTTTCCCAATGTTGGCTTAGGTTTGATCCACAGCCTGGCTCCCCAATAGTGGCCTCCCCTTCCAGTTATCTATTAGAAAAAGTTTTGTATGTTATTTTCTTCTACAAACTGTGTCATTTAGCATCTCTTTTATGTTTGAAATTGTAAATATAATCTAAGAATGTGTCTTTAGTAATTAAGAATAGTTTTTTACCATTGTGATTAGAATTTAAACACATGTATTTGGTAATTGCGAATTGTTAGTTAGCAATTTCCCTGAGTCCTATTGTTGTGTAAGGTAACTTTTTGGAAATTGTAAAGAGGGGCCCTCCTTTTCTAAAACTAGGATGTCATTACTGTATTGAGCTGTAAAATTCTCACATTAGTTATTTATGTGATTGTGCTAACATTAATAAGAATGTGATAGCATGTTTTTGTAATAATGATGCCATTGTTGCTAGTGCTCTTTAACTTGTTCACTTTTGTAACCAAGAGCATTCACTCTATTTTTTAATCCTTTATAAATTCCTTGGGGAATTTTGTGCATGGTAGAGTTATTTAGGAACAAACATGAAATCTATGTTTATTTGCCTTACCAAGTGTTTTTCAAAAAATTCAAATTAGAATTTTCTCTGATGGGTAATATACAAGGTTTGCTTAGACAGACAAAGCAGAAAGCTAGTCTTCAAGATTTTAAATATTTGGAGAAAAATCTCTGTATTGAACTTGTTTGAGGTTGTAGCATTTGGTCATGTCAAGGAATACATCCGAAAAGAGTTGATGTCAATAGTTTATAGGTCCTAAAGTTCCCATAGAAAATACTATTCAACAAATGCATTTACAACTTTACACATGCTAATTGTATTTTCTTGAAAGTTTATAAATCCTTTCCAACAAATGCATTTTTGTACATATCCTGCAATCATTTCCCTCCATGAGAGGACATCTATTTGAGGCATTTTTTCAAGTAGTTCATTTTCCCTATCTTTTCTTATTACATGTCCCTTTGGAGTAAACATCTACCTGGTTTGCATTGTTTGCTATATGCTTATATACAATGGTCTCACCATAATGCTAGTAGTATAGACTTAAGTTAACTTGCATTATTTTGTATCACAATTACATCCTTGTTTTCTATCCAATGTTTCAAACAAAAAACAAATAATGTTGATTTATGGAGTTTCTTTTTTTAATTTATGGATCATTCTGGTTAACATTTTGTGATCTACTAAAGATAATTTAAAAAAATAAAATTAGGTAGATGATAAACAATTATCATCTCATACATTGTGTGTAAAGGTTTAAATTGATTCTCTTTTCCATTTTTTCCTGCTAATGAAAAGCTTCAATGCAATCATCTAAGCCAAACCTAGCTATTTCATTAGGTGGGATTTGTCACTAGTGGACCACATGCCAGAAGAAATGAAAATCTGCTTCATGGGATTCTATGAAACAGTCAATGAAATTGCAGAGGAAAGAAGGAAGACACAAGGGTGCGATGTATTACCCTACCTCTGAAACCTGCTATGTATTCAACAGACCAAATTCACCATGTTTTTTCAGTTTTGAGTGTTTTTCTTAAAGGATTTTTCTTAGCTTCCTATCATGTAATTTTCCAGTGGGAAATGTAGCTGGTATCCTACACCAAGGAAGAAAAATGGGTTCAACATAAATATTTTCCTTCTTTCAAAGAATACATCGAGAATGTTACCTATATATTAAAGCTACAAAGTTCAATCTAGTGCATTTGTCATAGAAATCTCTCTTTTATTGTTTACATTTCTTCTTACTCAAGGTTGCTCCTTTGAAACAACCTTGTTTGCATACTTATGTCATTTACCATTCTTGTCCATGTGTGATTACTTATGTTTCAAATATGTTCCATTATAAAAGATTCTTCTTACTTTGCATGTGTGCATACTGTTGTTATTTTGGATTATTGGAAAAATTGTTGGTGTAAATATTATACTTTGTCTAAGATAGTTTTTATCAATGTATACTATTGGACTTAGTTAATAAATTTTACTTTGGATATAAGAAATAATGACATAGCTACACCTTCACTTGAGGCACACAAGTTGCACCACTACCTCTTCAATCCTTAATTGACAGTAGTTAGGTGCCAGTTCTATTTAGTCAATTCCACCTATGTTTCAATTACACTAAGTTAACTTGCCTCTTCATTGGGAATGATTAAGAGTCAATTGATGACCTCTTGGGTATGTCACTTTCTTGAGTCAAGCATCCAAGAGGCCTATATAGTTCTACTCCACTCTTTGTAATTTGCTACATCACATTGACTATTGTTGCTAAAACTTTCCAACCACAACAAATTAAAATAAAACTATTTGAGAATATTTTGGTAGGAACTTCGCAGCTCTGCAACTCTTGTTATATAAATGAATTGGTTTGAAAACAAAACAAAACTATAATTTTCATGCATACTATAAATTTATTTGTTTCAAGAGGCATTTACTATCAAATATAGGGGAGTTCGTTAAAGGAGTGAGTTCATGCTACAAGAACACTAGACTTTCTTGTAATGCATACTGATATTTTTATACACATATGCTATTTAAAAAAATATGTTACTACAAGACCCTAGCATCAAGAATTTTCTGCATGAAAAAAGAAATTTTAAGTGATAACATTAACACATGCAACTTAGGTCGTGAGAAAGTAAACTATATTTGCAACTTATGAGTAGGAAAAATGTTGTGGACTCAGACAAACATTAATCATGTGCTTATTGGATTGTCACAAAGCATTTAATAATTTGAAGATGGTGTAGAGAAAAACATACATTAATTATACCTATATTGAGATGAAACATAGCTTTTACTAGTTGAACCGGTACATAGTGAAGTACGCATTACCCATGCTTAGCTATGAGCCTTTTTTGATGAAAAAGACATGCATAGTTTATATTGATTCAAACTTTACACAAACCAAAATCATACGAATAATAAAATGCATTCTTTTAAACTAAGCATCAACCAATCATAGACATATGTTAAAGGAATAGTAGCAAAGAAATGGTCGAGTCAACACATCAGGCAGACATACATTAAGAAAATTGTGGTTAATAGTCCATGTTCCTTGAATTAAATCTTGACAGTTACAATGAATAACAAATAGGTGCTTAAACTAAAAAAACCCTAGTAAGGAAATAAACACAGAATGAAAGGATCGAATCTGACCACAACCAGCCAGGGTACATCATGAATACAATGTTAAAGCTACGGATACCGAATTTTATTACCAATGAACTCGGCTACCAAGACATCAATACAAGGAACTAATCTCTTTTGAACCTGAGCATAGTACACTATTGGAAGAATGAATAACATCCAACTGTACAGACTCTGTGTTGTCATTGATTTCACCATGTTGTTTGATATGTTAGTTTGATTTAGTACTCTGAATCGGTTTGAAGAACTAGTTTACATCCTCCAGTATTTTCGTTTGCAATCCTCCGCAGTTGATTATTGCTGCTTGCAATTTTGGGAAATGGTTTATGGATGCTAAAAGGGTGTTTGCTTAGAATCCTATGTGCTCATATGCTTTCCTGGTGAGTTGGAATTGTTCTATTGATTTCATTTTTCTATTGGGCCTATCCCTGGCTGACCTAAAGGACAAATGATATTGTATTGGATTAATTTGTGTTGTAGATATATTTACAACCTATCTTTGGTCCATGCCAACATGATGTAGCATGCTACATGCTTGGATTAATTTTTTGGAGAAGTTTTTTAAATACTTGAAGCAAACATTTGGTATTTTTGGTGAATAAGGATTGCATCTAATTAGGCCAACCTAATTGATGCTCGTGGATGAATCAAACTATATATATGTTAGACAGGTTTGAAGATTGTGTGGAGTTGTGAAGTTGTGAATGTGAAGAAGTGTGAAGATGATGAAGTGTGTTAAGTTAGTTTATTGAGCATCATCAGAACTAAATCAACACATATTAGGTGCACTCTTATTTTAGATAGTGAGTCCTCTTTGTAAGTAGTGAGCTTTTGTGTCTAGATAGTGAGTCCCATTCTAGGCAGTGAGCCTTTTGTATTCAGTTTTGAAACTACTTTATATTGTGAGTTAATCTTCACCATGGTTTTTCCCTTATTGGGTTTTCCATGTAAAATCTGGTGTCTCTTGTGTTGATTTTTCTTTCTTTTATTTGCATTTCTTGCTCATACTTAATAACAAAATTAAGTGGTTATGAAGTTGATAAGTGTTTGAAGTTTTGTGTTTGAATTAGGTGACAACTGATTCTCCCCCCTCTTAGTTGTCTTGCACCTTTCAACAATTGGTATCAGAGCTTTGGTTCCTCCAGAGAAGCCTAACAGCTTGAGGAAGATCCTAAAGATTAAACAAAATGGATGACAAAGATGAGCTTTGGGATGCACTTGAAGATCTTGACAAGGTTGAAAGTGAAAACAAAGATTTGAAAGAAAATCTTGACGAGGCATATGAATGTGTCAGGAAATTGAAAGAGCAATTGAAGAAATTCAAGGAAAGACATAGGGAAGTGAGTGAGCAATTAAAGCAAGCAAATGAAGAAATTACTAGATTGAAGGTGCTAGTAGAGGAAAAGAAAAGAATTGAAGAATGTTTGAATATTGTGGTGCAAAGCAAGACCGATATATGCACAAAGCTTGAACAAGAAGTGGCGAACCTAAAATTAGATTTGGAGAAAGCAAAGCTCTATCAAGATAATTTTAAGATAAGCTCCACCAAACTTGAAGAGTTGATTGTAGGACATAAACCTTTTAAAGACAAAGGTGGTTTGGGAAATGAAGCTTGTCAAAGCTCTAAGGATAAGAAAATCCTAAAGTCAATAGATTATCAAAATATCCAAGATAAAGAAAAGAGAAAAGGAACCTTTCTAGAAGACCGCTTGTCAGACAACCAAATGCTCAATCGTACCCCTCTTTCAATGGTATATATTTTTCATGTAATAAATTTGTTCATAAAACAATGAGTGTAGAAGCAAGGTAAATTAGAATGTTGGAAGTTTTTCGAGACAGTGTTTTGTATGCAAGAAATTTGGACATAAGGCTATTGAATGCAAATCTCAGGTGAGGATGATTAGCCAGGTGATGATGAATAGGTTTAATGGAGGTGGAATGAATCAATATTTTAATGGCTATTGCTATACATGCAATAAGTTTGGACACAAAGAAAATTAGTGTAGACTAAGGGTTAATGGAGGACAAACTAATTGGAAAGGTGTTGTCTACTATAATTGCAACAAACCAGGACATATTTCAAGAATTTGCAAAAGTAAAAAGGGAAAGCAGTCTAATTTAGTAAAGCAGAATGAAGCAGTGAAGAAAATTGACAAGGATAAGATTAAGCAAGAAATGAAAAAGATATGGAAGAATAAAGAAGAGCCATAAATGATAGATGTATTTGTGCACTCATCCGACGTAGATAATTCCTTTGGTAATTAGACCTAGCATGGTCTTAGGGGGATCTTTAACAAAAATAAATTGAACCCCCTGATACTTGGTGTGTCAGTCTTTGGCACAAAGATATGTTGTAGAGAATGGATATATAGAGTTCATGAAAAAGGATCTAGAAGAAAATTTGTAGGCATGTTGATTTATGGAGCGATTTAGGGTTCACTATGGAGAGAAATAGGGTTTTTATCAACTGTTTGAAGTCTATCACATTTAATGTGAATTAGGGAAACATGATGTATAAAATGATATTCACAAATATGTTTTGATGAATTATGCAATTGAAGAGTTTTAAGAGTGAGCTAAAGTGATCTTGAAGTGATTTGGAGTGATTCTGAGGTAATTTGAAGAAATCATTATGAATAATTAGGAGTAAAAGATGAAAGCTTTTCAATTTCATCTCTCAGTTTACAAAAAAAAGGAAGAAGAGAAACAAAGGAGGTTTGTTGAGCAAAGAAATATTTTAAGGAAGGTAAGCACAATGATGGATAGAGGATCGAGTGGTGATATTCCACTAAGATTGAAGGGTGTTGAATTGGAAGAATGTGATCATCTAAAAATGAAGGAAATGGAACTAGGGTTGAAGACAAATGAATTAAAGAATGTAAAAACCCTAGGTATGGATTTATGGGGAGAATTTTCCTCATTTGCAGATAAAGAATCTATCTAGTTTCTGTTAAGTCATTTCAAGGACAACAACATTGTTTTGAACAAACCCTATCTGATCACGAAGGAGGCAACCGAAGCTATTACTAGTTTGTGCAGTGTTGGTGATCTCCCTAGGAAGAAAACTGTAAAATAAATAGACGTGGACGAACTTACTAGAATTTACAAAGACCCTCAAGCTCTACTAATAAAAATAATTGTCGATCCTGCAGTAAGGTATGCTTCATACGGTATCTCTTATAAAATCTACTTCAAAAATCATGAAGGTTCTACTTTGGCTATATATGTATATCTTGCACACATGATGGTGAAGGAAAACAAGCAATTTGATTTATGTGGCTTAATTTTGGAAAACCTAATTTAGAATGTTAGAATGTCATTGGTTGAGGGTTATCCTTTCTGGTTTGGATCTTTGCTTATATGTTTCATATTTTACTTTCTGAGTTCAAAGCCGAGAAGAGAGAATGTTAAGTGGGAATTCGGTATCCTTGTAGGAATTTTTTTTTATAGGAATTTGGAGTGTATGGAAGATAAAGCAAGTGCATGTAAAAGCTATTTCTCATCCCTATAGAATAATCTATGCTCTTATGTGATAGTGTATGGAAGATAGGATCGAGTGAATTTGGTGGTGACCCTCTAGAATCTAAGAGGAGAAAATTTATCTCAACAAATGTCTCAGAAGAAAAGAAGAATGAAGAAGAATCTCTACCTGAATTTAAATTTGATCTAGAGGACATTCAAATGTTGCTAGATAAAGGCAATGAAGAAGGTTGGTGAAATGTGGTGTTCCTGCTCTCTGATCAAAAGACTTAAAATTGATGATGTGTTGATTGATTATTTGCTTAAAACGGTATTGCAATTTCAAATGTGTCTGACTCATTACCATATAACCTAGTAGAAGTCATTGAAGAAAGAATATTACTAGAAGGACTTGAAGGACATAAATTTGAAGCTATGGTTGAGAGAAGATGTGCCAATGCCAAAATTTTTTTATATAAACACATTAATGAGACAAGATAATGCATTAAGGAAATATCTGGCATCTACAGATATTGTCTACGGTGGCTTGTAGTAGTTGATAATTTTAGAAGCAAAATTGAAGCCATTGAATATGAGATAAATAGTATTTGAAAGAGTTTTGACTTCTTCAAAGACAAAAATGGAAAATAGAGAATAAGAGTTGGTGAATTGCAAGTAGAGTTGTTGATTTCTTAGAGACAAAGGGAAGACCTGGTTAAAACCTTCTAGTTGTTTAAAGAAATTGTTGGGTTAGATCATCTCTCTAGAATTCTTTTTAATGCAGAAGATTGTGAACAAAAATGTCGGTCTTCAGACCAAACACCCTCATTTACACTATTGTCTTTATTGGATAGTATGAGTGCAAGAATAGGTTCAACTGTATTTGTTTGGAAGAGGATTCTTCTGACCATAAGAGAAAGGTACAAGAAAGTTTTTTAGGTAAAAAGTGTTATTTTCACTTGAATATTCGAAATGGGGAGTTGGAATTCTTTGTATAAACATTATCGCCATGTACATACATTTACATCCTATTTTTAGTCACCCTTTGCCATTGATGTCAAAGGGGGAGAGATTCATGTGAAAAATGGTAAAAGGGGAGAGATTACTAGTGATAGGGGAGAGAAGTGTGATAAGAAGTTTTGTAAATTCTGGCACATGTTGCCATCAATGGAAAGGTGGGAGATTGTTGGAAGAATGAAGAAGAATGTCCAATTATACAAAATTTGTGTTGTCATTGATGTCACCATGTTGTTTGAGTTGTTAGTTTGATTTGGTACTCCAAAGTGGTATGAAGAACCAGTTTACATCCTCTGGTATTTTGGTCCACAATCCTCTGCAGTTGATTGTTTCTTCTTTTAGTTTTGGGAAAGGATTTATGGATGCTAAAAGGGTATTTTCTTAGAATCATGTGTGCTCATACGCTCGTATGGTGAGTTGGCGTTGTTTTGTTGATTGTATTTCTCTATTGGGCCTAACCCTGGCCAACCTAATGTATAGATGATATTGTAATGGATTAATTTGTGTTGTAGATATATGTGTGACCTATCTTTAGTCCATGCCGACATGATGTAGTGTGCTACATGCTTGGATCAATTTTTTGGAGAAGTTTTGTAAATACTTGAAGCAAATAGTTGGTATTTTTTGTGAATAAGGATTGCATCTAATTAGGCCAACCTAATTGATGCTTGTGGATGAATCAAATATATATGTTAAATAGGTTTGAATATTGTGTGGTGTTGTGAAGTTCTAAATTTGAAGAAGTGAGAAGATGATGAAGTGTGTTAAGTCAATTTATTGAGCATCACCGAAATTGAATCAACACATATTAGGTGCACTCTTACCAGTTCATTTTGGCTGTGAAGCCACTTCGGTTATGTAATCATTTTGGATAGTGGTTCCTCTTTGTAAGTGTTGGTGATTTTTTCTAGCTAACCTTGGAATCTTCTAAAAGGTAACCAACCTTCACATTCAAAGATCACCAAGGACTAGTGGCCAACACAATGAATAGAGGTCTCTGAGGTCTCTATTCCTACACTTTAGGCTCTATAGGACCAAGGAGGGTGTTCCTTACTGTGTTCATTTGCTGCATCAATCTCTCAAAAACACTTCATTATAGATTCATTATTATTTGGTGCAATCAAACTAAC
The DNA here is from genome assembly GCA_007258455.2 of Sequoia sempervirens. Taxonomy (NCBI): domain Eukaryota; kingdom Viridiplantae; phylum Streptophyta; class Pinopsida; order Cupressales; family Cupressaceae; genus Sequoia; species Sequoia sempervirens. The sequence goes on along the minus strand of VDFB02000015.1, from coordinate 461,909,808 downwards.
TTTATTAAAGATTTGGTAGACCTTTAAATGAATTAATGCTTATTTTGCTAAGAATATGGATATACTTCAAATATATAGGAATAATTTTATAAACGTTGTTCTAATTTTGATTTCATGGTCAAATATATAATTCATTCACTTAATTGCATGAACTCCAAATAAACACACCAGTGCCTCATCAATTGGGTAAATGGAGTAAAATATATAACAACCAGTAATACATTGATTATCCGATTTTTATATATTTAAACTATCTTTGTAATGCTTTACACTACAAAGAGTCATATTATCCAAAACTTTACTTCTTACCACATCCTTGTATATTCTCACATACCCATGACTTCTCCCAAGCATTTTACTTAACCCATTGAGTTAAAGCAAAGAAATAAAGCCACACATTCAATTGTACTATTGAAGATAGATGAAACAAATTTGATAATTTCATTTATAGTCTGTGAAAACTACAAAAAGAGAGTATATAATTTGGACTTTGAATTCTACTCCAATACCAGTAATCAATATAAAACCTATTAAGACTATTACATATATGTCTTATACCCAATAAGATTTTCCAACGAATTCTTTAGGCATTCAACATTATCATTTTCTTACTATAATCAGTTCCTATCTAAGACCTACTGAAAACAAAATTTTTAGACGAGAACCCCTTACATCGAGGCATGAAATCCCTTTTATAGCACAAGGGAGCGACAAAGCATCTGACTCAAAATGTAATTACATTTCATGTTCTTTTCAAAATTCATTTCAACAGGGTAAATTCCCAAATTGTTACATTTAATCATTCCATGAGCATGGGAAAAGAAAAAGGAAAAATGAGCACTAACCTAGTTGTTAGAGTTGCCATGCAAGCCTTCCAAAGGCATCAAAAAAATTGGCACGCTTACCAATATTTGAAGTAACCACCATCATGATTAACCGTATGAACCCATGAACCAATCACCATCAAAATGAACCATAAATCCCACCATCTGGAAACCACATCACACATCACCCAAAGTCCCACACCATTAGCAAAGGACATGGGTGTTTCTTGGCCTTGTCAGCTGCTAAGTAACCACCCTCATCAAGTCATATAATAGAGAGTGGAGTTGAAATCACAATCTTTTCTTCAGTCATTGTAAGGCACTAGAGAAGCAGGGCACTAGTTAGCGCTAGGGCCAACTCCTCCCTCTTCACTCAACGAGCTATCAAAAACTAGGATAGGAGTGATGGGTTTCTCCGAACAAAGCCCAAGACCCAGGCCAAACCTCATTAATTCTTTTGCAAATAGAGGTCCCTTCTTTCTTTTAGTCAGTTTCTATGAGACAATTCTACTTCTCAAAATATAAGTGTTCTGAATGGGCACCTTCTCATGTTTTCCATGTACACTCCTTTTCTTCTTCAAAACAACTAGTGTCTCAGCCAAGGGATTTTTATCCTCTGACATGTATGCAATTGGCTCCTGCATACTCAACCTTCAAGACCTCTGCAATGGTGCAATAGGAGTGCTTGGTTCACTCATCTTCTTAGAATGCCACAATAACTAGTGTTGATGATGAAAAAGAATAGAGACCAAAATTTCCAAAAGGTCCACATGTGCACGCAACAAAGATACCTCAAGACACAAGTTCTAGAACAGAGCCAAGCCACAATGAGAAATGCAGAATGTACATGTGCCCACACACTAGAAGATACTATGCCACCACCCTGGTAGCGCTTGCACTCACAACCTTCTACAATTCTTTTTCCTATAGCGACAACAATTCATTCCAAACTATGGATAACTTGCAAATGACTTAATCAAACTGCAATATATCCTCATTAAATAGAGCGATGTAAGGATAGTTGTAATTAATATTCATCTTGGCTCACTCATGTGAATAGAAACTCCATTACTACATGTCAAATTTCCACCGTTGATCACCACATATTTAAAACTTGATCAACGAGGCACACTAAGAGTTGCCACTTTCTTTATGTGCCATACCAAGAAACAATAATGAGATGCTTTAAAGTAGGCATGCGTCCATCCACATCCTTACCCTATCTATCTTCGATCATTTAAATTGTGGAGAATTCCCGACCATGTCTTTGAGGCATCGGCCATCGCTAGTTTAACATCCATTTTGAAACATCATCATGCGATGGCTTGAGAACTAGTGATGAGTTGCTAACTGTTGATCTAACTCTCAGAAGATTTCTCCCAAAGATCTTTGTTCTACATCATTCATCATGGGTTTCCTTCCCAGCAAGCTTCCCTAATTGGTGATAAACTATACCCATGTGATGGGAGGAGCTCAACCCATCGGTGGTCATGGGTTCCTCTTTAAAAGGAAAAAGACAACTGGTGATAGTGTAAGTGCCAGTGATGGTTACAAGAAGTATTCATATCACTATTCATGGGTTAGAATCCCTTTGTAGCAACAAAACACCTGACCAATGATTAACCTTGGAACTAGTGACGAGTCAAAGAAGTAATCACGTCGTTGGTCACATGTTACCCTCCAAATGTGAGGGAACAACATGTTATAGGTGAAGACAACCTGTAGTCATTAAAAACCAAGCATCACTTATCGCCAACAACCTTCCCATAGTAACAACAACATCATGCAATGGGCAATGAACCAAGCTTGAAAGGAAGATAATACATTGCTCATCATTGGTTTCTTTACAGTGAGTGTAGCAAGACTTGCAATGGGTCATAAGCCCATAGTTGTAGACCCTAATGGTTTTGTGGAGGAAGGGCATCACTTGTCGCATGTTGAATGTAGAATTCTGGAATAGAACCTGCGATGGGCAATTGATCGTGAACAACATTTTCATAGAGTATAAAACCACATGTGCAAATAAGTCATTCATAAGGAAAGTGCCTTCCTAGGAACAACTAGTGACTTGAGAGATGGGGCCGGTAAAGAATGATGGCAAGAGTCATAAAATCCCCTTAGCTCAAATGGTGAATCAATGCAACCGGTCAATAGGAAAACATAAGCCAATAAAAGGATTGAGGGTATGAGTGAACTGAGCGATAAAACCCTAAACCCCAATGATGTGGAAGAATGAAAAAACACAGGCTTAAACATAACACTAGTGGAACAATGAGAATAAGAGTTTCACCAGTGGCTCTAACTAGGGATGAATGCCTCTTGCAGGCGTAGAAATAATCTAGAATCTCTGATAGAGCAGATCATCAAGGGGACATTCATGTTATTATCTTTATTTTTTCAAATTGGAGGCTTGACGGCCTCCCAAAGCTTAAAAGGAGATCTTTCCTCTATCAAAAACCCTTTTTGGCTTTGATCTCAAAGGATCCAGATCTACATTATGCACTTCTAAGCAACTAATTCCATCATATTTTGACCTCATCCATTCCAATTATCATGGGGTTATTTTGTGCATTACCCCGCTGTACAATTAGCCCATCCAAATATATTGGGAAAGTAAAAAAGTTTCATATTTTGTGCATTACCAAGTCTGATGAAGATTCTAGAATATTTGGAATGTTGTCTGGAACCACAAAAATTCACTAGTGGGACTCATTCGCCTAGGGTGTCAAATTAGTCATGCTTCTGATGAAAACTGTTAGGAACAAGTTTTTGAATGTCAGGTTCCAAAATCTGACAAAACTTAGATTTTTAGCCTTAAGGTGGGACTCATTCAGCACTGGTGGCGAATCAGTTTTCTCCCAAAATTTTGAGAAATCAGGAGACAACTCTACAACACCAAATCTAAGGATATTTTCTTGTTGGGTTGCTCTCCAAGCTTGAAATGTGGTTGGTTTGACTTGAAGTACCTAGTTGACTTGTTGACCACTCTTCAACACCTAAATTCTTGTTGAATCTACATACAAAGGTCTACAAACACACATGCAAGAGGGGGAAAATGGTTGAGGGTTAGCAAATAGGGGTTTTCCTTGGTCAAACCCCACTTTGGTAATCAAACCCTTAATGAAGTAATGAAATGAAAGAGAATGATAAACAAATAACATGCAAATGTTATTAACTTACTAAACCCTTGTTGAAGAAAATATGAAGATGTATCAATGGATGCTCCAAAATGCTTGATTGATGCTTGATTTGATGTTGTAAGGTGCTTGAATGCTTGAATGGATTAAGAGATTGCTTGAATGTGTTATGAGATTGCAAGAGGATGAATACTTGAATGAATGGGGGTTAAAATGGATGTAAAAACACTTATTTATACATTCTTGTGCCTTAATAACCCTTTGATACCTCATCACAGGCCAACATCAAGTGCTTTTGAATACAAACTTGAAAGGAAATTTGAAAATTTTGAATTTGGAGCCAAGGGGGACTCATTCGCCACCCATGGCGAATGGGTCCCACCTAGGACCTGAAAATGGGTGTTAGGAATTAAGTCATATTTAATTTTTTTTTGGGTTTATGTTCAAAAATCCACTTAATTAAGGCTTCTAAAGGCATAAAGGGGTCAAATAAAGTATAAGAAAGGTGAAAATAATGAAGTATGCCTAGAAAAGTGTGAAACCTTGTTACAAGACTTTACAACACTTCAAAAAATGACTTGATAAGTGATGAAAAGGTTATTTTTAGGTGAATTGCAATGAATAGATTCTAGAAAAGTGTAGAAATGTTTTACAAAACTTCACAACACCTTCACAAGACATCATTATTTGAATTTTAGTACCTAAATATGCATGTTCAAGCCACATTACAATAGTAAATCAAAGAAAAATGGACCAAACATCATGAAACAAGACCTAAAAGGCCATGAAAATGACAAGGGGCCAGTTTCCTATGACACATTTAGTCCCCACTAAATAGTGTGAGGATGAACTTGCTTCAAACTCACACTAAAGTAGCCATACACATCGAGAGGAGGGTTCAAATGCACTTATGTTAGCAAGATGGAATGAAAATGATCAAGAGGGATGATCAAACCCCCAAGATGAAGATCCCATGGAAAACTAAACATAAGAACAAAGGAACACACAAGTGAAAGAGAGAATCGAATGAAGCTTCAATCGTCTGTCCAACTTGTTGTGGATTAGATCTAGGTTGATTGTTTGAAAAGGAGAATGTATACTCACTATGGGGCGACAAAACTCATGGTGGTCCACCGGGTGAGAAGGATGAAAAGGTGAAATAAATACACTAGTTGGTATGCACTCACAAACAAAAAGGTGGCTATGTGGAAATTCGTTCCATTGGATGGGCTTCCTGCTTAACCATATCAAAGTTATACCTCCTGATAAATTTAACAAGGCACCACAAGGGAAAATTTTCATTCATGCTTCATGAGGCAAGCAAAGCTTCATATGCTTAGAACTCATGAACAAAGTGGAAGGTACCACAGGCATGCAAGTTGCATTATGCAAGGTGGAAAAAGATGTAAAATGTAAAATGAAAAAAAAAATGTAAAAAGTAAAATGTAAACTATAAAAGATGTTCAAAGGAGTCTTGTTAAGTTCATGCAAGGTTAGTCACTTAGGGAACATTGTGTCTAATGTCTCCAAGAGAAGACCAATCAAATAATAGTATATTCACAACTTAGAGGCTGTAGTGCGTCGCATCAGGCCACCAAGAGGAATGCAATATGCTAAGATAGATCACACTTATGAAGGACATCACAACAAATGTCATCCACAAAGTGACAAACGCATCATATGAACAACAAGGCTGCATTAGGAACCAAGAATGAAAATGAATTATGGTAATCTATGCCCCCCATTTTAAAGGAATTGCTACACATCATTCTGTGAGCAATTACTTTAAAGTAGCAAAGGAAAGAAGATGTAAAAAGAAAACAATATATGAGAGCCAACTTGGAAAGCCCTCTACCAAGTCATATGTTTCTAAGTTAGGCTATGTCATGTCAATGAAAAGGAAAACAAAAGAAAGGGAGTTGCCTCCCAGAAAGGAACACACCAAACACATAAGGGATCTATGGATTTGGGGTCAGTATGTTCGTTGCTGCAATATTTTTATTAAGAAGCTTAGAACTATCATCATTCCCCAAAGCATAGAGAACTAGAAGAATGGCATAAAGAGAGTGCAAAAAAAAAGAATTTTTTTTTTTTGTTTTGGGTCAACATGGAAGAGACATTGCAATCTCAATGCTTTACATCATCCCCAAAAATAAAACACAAGTGAAAAGAAAAATATTTTGGGTCAACATGAAGGAGACATTTCGGTCTCAATGCCTTGCGTCATCCCCAAAAGGAAAAACACAATAAAAGATAGAGTAAAAAGGAAAATGGACCATTTGGGTCAACATGGAAGATACATAGGGCATCACAACACTTTGTGTCATCCCCAAAAATAAAACACAAAAAAAAGAAAATATGTGAAAGTGCACGACATATAGAAGAATAGAGGAACAAATAGAAGTGTAAAAAGAGAGGGAACATCAAATGCACATTATGAAGGAACAAAATACACACATAAAAAAAGGAAAAGGAGCAAGTAATGCAAATGTAAGTCAACCATTAACTAAGTTATTGGTTTCTCAATCTTAAATGGTTAAGTAGAAAAGGAATAACATAGTTAAGTGACAAAGGAAAATGCATTACAAGGACAAGGCTAACAACTTCTTTCCCCCCACAAAGTGTAAAGGAAAGAATAAGCTGAGGTGGGTGATGGGAAATAATCATGCGATAGTAAGAATAGGGAATTCTACAACTATGGCATGATAAAGGGATTTTAGTGTTTTAAGATATGATGGGGAAACAATTGGTATTAGTGAAGTGATACTTATCTAGTATGTCCTTCAATGTCTGACATTCTTTAGTTAGATGTCCTAGAATGTGATGATATTTGAAAAATGGTATGTTAGAATCTTTAGGATGAATAACCAGCCTATTCATAGGTGGTAAAAGTATAAAACCTTTGTTTAAAAGCAGTCGAAGTCTCCTTTCACATTCAGGTGGAGGATGCATAGGAAACTTGAGTTTCTTCAATTTGTAAGGTCATTTTCGTTTGCTAGATTCTCCTTGTTCATGAATAGGAGGAAGAGGACCCATGGGAATCCTAGCATCCTTGTCATTAGAAGGGGGTAACAGTTGTTCACATGGAAGGATAATATTCAAGTCAGGAGGAGCATCAAAGATCACTGTACCATCATCTCAAAGTTTCCAATATTCAAAAGTAGGTCTATCAGGATGAGGAGGATCTTGATATCCTAGTCTTGTTTTGTTTTCTTTAGTTGGTCTTTGTTCAAGAAGTTGGTGGATATCATGTTCATGTGTTGTGTCACAACCTTGTTTACTTAGGATAGTGAATCCTTTACCATATGTTTGTTCAAGGTTTATGGGAGTGTTTGTGACTTTGTGATCGTAAAATGGTTGTGAGTGTGTTTTTTTAGAGGAACTAGATGCACTTGATGGAGGAACATTAGGTCCTTCATTGTTTTTAGGATGTAAGTATGCAAAGTTATCAGGGGGTGCAACAGTAGGAAGATCTTGTGACTTCATGGATGGGTAGAAGGTTGTATTGGCTTCTAGGTTATCAAGGCATTCTTTGTAGAACTTGTTCAGGCTATCATCATCTTCTCCAATGATGTCTACTTCACGGGGAGGACAATCATGAGGAGTTGAAATAGCATGTGGAATTTCAAGGTCATTAGGGTCACAACCAAAGGCACAATTGGACATGTCTACCAAGGATTTTAATGAATTCCAAAACTTATTGAAAGAAAATGCCATGATGCAAGTAAACTAAGATGCAATAAATGACTAAAAATAGAGATTATGGAAATTAAAACAAAAAGCAACTATAAAAAATTGTAATGTGGGAAAATGCCAAAAAGATGCCAAAAATGTTGTTTAAAAAGTACAGGTGGACTGATTTGCCTAGGGTGGCGAATGAGTCCCAGTATGAGGGTTTTTTATGTTTTTCAAAAAAATTAAAATGATTCTAATGCTTTTCAGATGGCAATTAAGGATGCAAAAATAAAGTTTTTGTAATGATATGCAATGCAAAAATGAAATCTAAATGAATCTTTCACTAATGCAATTTGAAAAATCCTAAAATGCAAAATCAAAACAATACCCTAATTGAATGTTGATACAAGTGAAGTCTAGGATAAAAGATGAAAATGAAATCATAAATGAAAAGTGTTCAAAAGTTAGGTTCACCAAAATGAACTGTAGATTTTTTGGCTCCTTAAACCTTTCTAGCACTTCTAGGGTTTTTCACCTAAAAGGAGAGAGGTAGGCCAAAAATGCTATCTAGGTTCACTCAAATTGTGCAATGTATGATGTTATTTAGGCTAAATGAAATGAACTATGTGCAATTAAGTGGTCTATATGGCTGATTATGAATGCAAAATCTAAAATATATGCTATGCTTGAAAACACAATGTGATATGCAAGTAATGAACTATGAATGAATAAATACATAATGGAAAGAGATGAGTTGAATCAATGTTCACCTAAAGGTCTGACGAAGATTCTGGAATGTTTGGAATGTTTTCTGGAATCATAGAAATTTTCCAATGTGACTCATTCGACTGGGGTGGCAAATTAGTCCTACTTCTGATGAAAACTATCAGGAATAGGTTTCTAAATGTCAAGATCCAAAATTTGATAAAACTTAGATTTTTAGCCTTAAGGTGGGACTCATTTGTCATTGGTGGCGAATTAGTCCTCTCCCAAAATCCTAAGAAATCAGGAGACAACTTTTCAATGCAAGATCTGAGGATGTCTACTTGTCAGGTTGCTGAAGTCAATTCTCTAGGAAATAGACAAAATACCTTCTCCAAGCTTGAAATGTTATTGAGTTGACTTGATGCACCTAGTTGACTTGTTGGACACACTTCAACACCTAAATGCTTGTTGAATCTACATACAAAGATCTACAAACAAACATGCAAGAGGGGGAAAATGGTTGAGGGTTAGCAAATAGGGGTTTTCCTTGGTCAAACCCCACTTTGGTAATCAAACCTTTAATGAAATAATGAAATGAAAGAGAATGATAAAAAAAAACATGCAAATGATGTTAACTTACCAAATCCTTGTTGAAGAAAATTTGAAGATGTATCAATGGATGCTCCAAAATGCTTGATTGATGCTTGATTTGATTTTGTAAGGTGCTTGAATGCTTGAATGGATGAATAGGTTTCTTGAATGTGTTATTAGAATGTAGGAGGATGAATACTTGAATGAATGGGGGTTAAAATGGATATAAAAACATTTATATATACATTCTTGTGCCTTCATAACCCTTTGATACCTCATCACAGGCCGACATCAAGTGATTTTGAACAAAAACCCAAAAGAAAATTTGGATCCAAGGGGGACTCATTTGCCACCCATGGCAAATGGATCCCACCTAGGACCTAAAAAATGGGTGTTGGGAATTAAGTCATATTTAATGTTTTTTGTTGGGTTTACATTAAAAAATGCACTTAATTAAGGCTTATAAGAGCATAAAGGGGTGAAATAAAGCATAAGGAAGGTGTAAATAGTGAAGTATGCCTAGAAAAGCATAAAATATTGTTACAAAACTTTACAACACTTCAAAATAGGACTTGATAAGTGATGAAAAGGTGATTTTTAGGTGAATTGCAATGAATAGAGTCTAGAAGATGTAGAAATGTTTTACAACACTTCAAAACACCTTCACAAGACATCATTATTTGAATTTTAGTACCTAAATATGCATGTTCAAGCCACATTACATTACTGAATTAGAGCAAAATGGACCAAACATCATGAAACAAGACCTAAAAGGCCATGAAAATGACAAGGGGCCATTTTTCTATGGCACAGTTATTATCCATCAAGATATCTATTGTAAAACAAATATCAAATAAAGAGAACATGCTTAGTGATGAATCTATATGATGTGAAGCTATAAAATCAAGAAGTCACCTCCTTGAATCAAAACTGATAACTACAAAAATCACTTTTCCCTTATGTTTCTCTAGCTTTGAATGAGAAAAAGATGATGAGCCCCTTGACATAATTAAATGCAATTTTATTTGGCTCTTCATTAGAAAATGCTTCAATTAATCAATCTATTTTAAATAATAAAGAAATTCATCGTACAGTACAAGTATATAGAAAATGAAACAAGGAAAGAACAAGTTAAACTAATATTTATCTATTCTAGTTTAAAAGTATATGACACTTTGATTGAGCATAAAGGTTAGAAAAATGATGAAAACTTAAAAAGATCACACCAATACCAACCTTTGTTGCACCTAGATATGGTAGAATGCCCCAAGATGATATGTGAGTATCCCTTTCCAGCAACATAACATTGTATGAGGCTTTTATATTCAAATGGCTTGGGTTGAATCCAATTTATTAATTTTTATATGAGGAATTGGATTGCTAGAATTGGTTTAAGGAATCAAGGGGTCAAAATGATTAAGATGATTAGGTTGATAAGGAAGGACAAGTGTCTCCACATGGTTGGTGATGATGAAGGGTCCCAAGATTCAATATAAATCAATGGTTGATGATTCTCTTGAGAGGAGTGGATGGATAAGATTGAAAGGGAATCATGAGGTATAATGGGGGAAAAATTTGTGAGGCATAGCTAACATTAATCTAGAGACTTTGGTTTGATTGTAAAGTCATATTGTTTGGTGTTATAGACATAGGTGTTATTGAGATATTGGTTTATGGATATTATCGTTATAGACATAATGTTTGATATGCATATGTAGACATTTATTTTCTTATAAATGATGTAATATGTGCATTTAATAAAATATTTTGATCAGAAAGTGTTTTGGTTAAATGTCTAATTTTATTTAATTTCTATGCTATATCTTGTAATTATTTGAGGTTAGAAAGTTTCAATGTTAATATTTAATGTTTTGATTATAACTTTCAAATGCACTAATGCTTCTATTGAGTCTAGATTCCTTAAGAATTGGAGGCAAAGTCCAAATGCTAAATGTTTAATTTTATTTTTTTTTAATTTTTAAGGGGAGTTATGTTTGGAGTCACTTGATTATTATATTTGCGGAGGGAAATATTTTTTTAATTGAATAATATTTTCATTTGGTTTTTTTTTAGAGGGAAGTTGAAGAGCTGGGTGGAATTCTATTTTAAGAGGGAATTGGTATGGTTGTGGGGGTAATTCTTTGAACTAATTTTTTTTTCTTTGTTTTGGGGAATTTAGTTGGTGTGTGAAGGTTGTTGCTTCTTGGGGGGTTTTGGCTGAAAGTATGTGGTGGTAGTAGGACATTAATAGAGAGAAGGGATTGTATACTTTGCTTTGGATATTGGGCTAATCCTAACTTGGATAGCCAAGGTATGCTTGTGTTTTGATTTCAGAATTCTAATGTAGTTGTTGAATGATTGATAGATTTTGTTGTGCTGTGAAAATTCATGTTATTTTTTGTTTTGTGTGGAATCTTGTTTGTGTAATGGGGATTTGGGTGTGTATAAGGAGTAGATCTCACATTTGGGCTGAGATCCTCCTTTGTTTGGGGTTGAGAAGGGCTAGAGCCTCTCTTGGGGATTTATCGTAAAATATGATTTATGTGTTTTAAATGAAGCTGTGGAATGGATGGTGTTTAGAATGGTGGGTTGTGGAGGTGTTGTGAATAGAAGAATTTGGTTATGAAGTGGCTTGTTGTGGAGGTGTCATGAATGTAAGTATTTGGTTGTGAAGTGGCTAGTTGTGGAGGTGATTTGAATAGAGGAAATATGTGTTGTACATGAAGTTGATTTTTTAATCTAGAAATATGTTCTACCCCAAGAGTGAGGGGAATCCCCATTCTCCCCCTTTACAAGAATTCGAAAAATGGATTCTTTGAGCATGAGTCAATATATAAATGTTTTTTTTTTTTTTGTAAATTTGTGTTTTGGCATTTCGGTTTTGTCTCCCTCTCTGGGGTGGACTTTTTATTCCTATGGTTGGGAGGAGAGTAGGAATGGGATGCTCTAATCTATATTGTATGGTTTCACAAAATGTCAACTAAGTTTTTTGAAGAGGTTTTGTTATACGAAGTCCTTATTGAAATAATGTTACATTCAATTTTTCTAATTTGAAAGGAGTCTTTATGAGTATTTGTAAAATTTTGTTCTTAGAGAAATTGTACATTGTACTTTTGTAAGTTAGAATAAGGAATGTTGCAAAAATACCATAATTTATGAAATAGTGATGATCTATAAATTAATGTATTCAATTTATAATGTATTAGAAAATTGTTTGATAGAGTTGCTGATATCTTATTTATACTAGAAAATTTGCTAAAAAAATTCTAAGTAATTAAGATGCATTCTTTGAAAATGCTTCATTCCGATTAAATAGAAACTTTTATCATTGAATTTTGGCTTATTTATTTAGCATTACAAATTTAATCTTTGAAAAAATCTAGTTATAGCATTGGCATGATTATATAGCTCGTGGTTGTATTGTGTTGTTACTTGGGTAAGGTAGTTTGTTTTCTTTCCATAAGTAAAGATTATGATTTGTTCTCTTTCCAAAAATAGAATGGCATGTATGTTGAAAGGCACAAGACAATTGAGAGGGGGGGGATGAATCAGTTGTAACCATATTCAAACACAAAAATTCAAACACTTATCAACTTCATAACTACTTGTGAACCCTAAATCTGCAATACTTCAAACAATGAACATAATTAGCTTAGTTAGTCAATTCAAAATAAACAAACCCAAGATTCCTATGAAATACTTAACCATGGTAAAATATGAAAACTAAATAGAATAAAAACAACTAATTGCAGCACATAAAAGCATGATCAAAACCTATCCCATTGTGGATTGGTGCTTCTTTGATGTGGAAAGAAGCCCTTTCCCAATCCTTGATAAGCTCCTAGATGATATGATGAACAAGATTCAAATGCTTAAGATTGTGTATCAAGTTGTGGAGTTGTGGAGGAGTAATACAAAATTACAAAATCACAAACCAAGGTTTTTTGATTTTCCAAAATTGTAAATGTTATGGTTTTCTTCAATTCATATCTCTTATTTTAGTAGGAAAATAGTGTTTTATGAAACATGTCTCTCACTAAAATTTTTGGTTGTTCAGTTTTCAATTAGTCAATCACTATATATTTTCTTGATTGCAATTGGCATTTATCAAATTGGAGTTTTTCTTGCAAATGAATGTTTCCCAAGGGGAGAAATTGCAGAGAGTGTGTTGAATGTTGAAATTGAAGGAATTTGTAGTCACAATCTTAACTATTTGGAGCAATTATAGGTCAATAGATCCCCTCAACAATAATGAGGATGAGAATTTCAGCAACACCCAAAAATTTGACTTAGAAGTGCTGGAAAAAAACTCAAATATGAACCCTAAACATTATGTTATAGTTTACTTATGAGCTGAAACAAGGAGTTGTAAATTAATAATGGATGCCTTATTGGGTAGATGTAACCCCTAGATTTATCTCTTCCTTGGTAGCTCCTAGAAAGAAAATCACCAGCTAACAAAAAACACCTTACAACTTGGTTTTTCAAATTATTGGGACAATTTGTAAGGAATCATCATATTTTAATATACATGATGAGTGAGCATATTTCTATTCTATTATTTGGATTGTGAAATACCTAAGTTCTACTGATTATTAAATTAAGTCTTCTATCTGATCCACAGAAACAACATAATGTATATTTGCACATATTTGTAAATACAATAGAAGTATGCATGTCAAATATACCTCAATAAATAGTTTTTACAAAGTTTTTTTTCTTTCACTATACATTTAATCTTATATTACATTTGAAGTAAACAACAGTTGCATTATCTTAGTTATATGATTACAATTTTTTTTTAATGAATAGCTAGATAATAAATGTTTTTGTCAATTTATGTAAAAAACTAATGACCCAGATAACAACTTTAGTTGGAAAATATTCTTCTTTGTTTCCAATTTATTTTTTCATAAACAACCCACACGCCTGCTTCATTCTACATGGAATATCACATTCCAATTCAATGTAATGCTAATGTGCACAACTAAAATTGTTAATAGTTAGATCTTATAAAAGATATAGGTGTTTCCAAAAAAATTTAGTTTGAACTGAAGATTCTTCATATTTCTTTGGAAAAAAATGACTTTATTCTTAAAAAAACAAGGCAATGATATTGTAATTATAAGCCATCTGTGCTGGTACATAACTAGAAGTTTGTTAGGAAAGGTGTCTCAAGCTTGCTTCATAATTTGTTAAGAAATTTCACCTGAATTGACCAATTCAGTAAGGTTAAGGATGAATGTTTCAAAGTTGAAAGGGACCATCACCATGTCAATTCCTACATTGATCGAAGATGAAACACTATATGAGCAATTTGAACCAGGTGGTGAAGTGATGCTATCTATTCCTTCCCAATTTGAAATGATAAATCCTTGTAGTAAAATTGATCAAGCAAATTATTAGTTCGAGATTTCTTGCATATTCTCTGGGTAGGTATTTCATGTTTTTTCTTGAATAGCATAAACATGTTTCTTAAATGGTGTTGCTTTTGAATTTGAGCTTATCTTTCAAAATCCTAGCTAGAAGGTAGTGGTTTGCATACATTTTCACCTCATTCTAGCTAGAGTAAGAAGCCATTATAGTTGATACGCCCTTTGCCAAGGAGTGAAGGTATGGACACATGTAAATCGAGAAAATATCATTGTAAGTTGCCAATATATTGTGTTCATTGACTCCTCCCTCAGCTCCACCCATATATGGATAGCCATTAGGATGTTCTTCAAGAGGAGATCCTTGTAACCCTTCAATGATCTCTGACATTTTTAGAGCTACTTTAGTATCTTCACTATAAGATTCAAAGCACCTTCCCCATCGTGGGTCATGACATACGATCATGCAAGGTACAAATACAAATGGAATAACTATAGCCCTGACTTCAAGAGCACTAGAAACTGATACTCCTTTCACCAAATCAGTATCTCTTGTTGCACAGAGGCCTATGTTATGTGGAAAAATTGTTGCTCCATAAACATTATTATGACCATGGATGACATCAGTTCTAAAAGTCAGAGGAATACCAAGATTGGAGCTCATAGCTGCATCCTAGAAACTACCAACCATATTATCCCACATTATAGGAGATGCTTTAGTTCCAGGGGTACTTCCTATTCCAAGTTCCCTTATAATTGCAAAGGTAGCCACTTCCCTCTCAATTTGGGTCATCTTCCTAATTTTCTCAACAAATTCATCCTTGAAAGAAAATCCTTGACCCTGTCTTCAACTGGCTGGTGGGGATCCTTGTAAACCACTATAGATTTTCTATCTTCTATAAACCCATGCTTTGAATTTCTCTCTTGGGAATTTTTGTTATCTCCTTTGGAAAAGTTCCACTCTGTACTAATTGCAGTCATGATCACAACCAACACCAAAACCTAATCCAACGTTTCTTCTCCATAGCATATAAGTAACATTATTTCTATGAGTATTTTACTTTGGGTCACATGAACATTGCATACAGTGTCATGCACCATAGCATATAAATAACATTTTTCAAGAGTATTTTACTTGGATGCAACTGATCTCCCAACAAAACACACCTCCCATAGGATGTAACATACCAAAAAAATGCATAAAAACATACATCATATGACAGGACGATAGATGTGGGACTTAACAAACTCATTGACGAATGAAGACAAGTATGGTTTCTAATATTATAAACCTTTAAAATTCTGATGCAATCCTAGATGAGCATGCTACAAATGATGATGTGACCTAATGTACCCATGCAATTTGCTCATAATATTACATGTCACCATCTGACAAATTTCAAGATTACTATTAAGTTTTTATAATAACAACATTGTTGCTAAAACATAGTAGACGCAACAAATCAAATAGGACTTTTCTTGCACTTTTTGACAAGAAACTTTGCTTCTCTAAACTCTTATTTTTTAAATGTATTGCAATCATAAAAAATGTATAATAATTAAATTGTAAATCTTTTCATATATTTTCAATAATATAAAAAATAAAAATTTATATCATAATTACAAATAATTTTTTTACCAATTTAAAATAAAATATATTTTTAAAAACATAATAAATCTATATATAAGCACTAAAAGTCTACTACATAAAAACTACAGATTTACTTAATACTTTTCCAACAATTCAAACCACACCCAAAACCTTAATCTCAAAAGATCTCATTGTTATTTTTCCATATTACAACCATTCATGCTTACAGGAATGCCATTTTTTATGTAAACCATTATTTTACGCACAGATTAACATTAAAAAGATAGAAAATTTTATAATTATTACAAGAGAAGATTCATATTTTATATATTGTGTAGAGATAATTATTGTTTTTATTAACTGAAACCAGGAGAGCATACATGTCCATAAACCCCTATTCATACCAGATACAATAGTACACAACATGGAAAAGATATAGAGATGGATGTAATAACTAAGAAACATCTTGGTGGATAATGGCAGAGCCCACCAGAAATCCCGATTTGTCATAATACCATGTAAGAGCCTTCACTACGCTATAGTTTATTAAGGATTACACGGAACAAAAGAGAACTAGAAAAACTACTCACTGTTGACTCTTTTTCTTATTTGGATCATGCTCCACAGTCTTTAAACAAGCAAAAGACCTAGATCACAGTAAGAAAAAGGACAATAGTTGCTCCGAAGCCTCTAACCACCAACCACGGTTTTGAACCGTAAGCTTTCCAGAATTCATTCCAAAGGCTTCTATAAACAATAGAGCGCTCTATCTTATAGTAGCTTCTTGGTTTTTCCCTTGTTTCTTTGATGGATTTGCATGCTGGTTGGGAAATTGTGAGGTTGGAGTTGCTCAATAAATTGGTGACTTGTCTGTTGTGCCAAAGATTAACAATAATGACTCCCTTCTCTCTCATCACATCTACTTCTTTGTCTGTTTGGCACAGGTCATACATGAACTAAGAATATGTAGTTATTCTTTTGTGCTTGTAGTCTGAAGAACAGATCTCCACGGAAATTAAATTTCTTATATATCATTCTGAGTCCACATCCAATTTTAGCAGTACCCAAGTGAGAATTTTTCCCTCATATTTAATGTCGTCCACAGTCTTGCCAACAACCTAGAATTTCACTCCTCCATTCCTTAACTGAACTGCAAATGGAATCTTTAGCCAACTCTGATTCAGTTGTTTGGAATCTTTAGCATGTCCAACACACGAGCAATGATTGGCATCTGAACCTGCAAAACACAAGCAATAAATGTTAAGTTTCACTTATTTTTCTTTCTTCTTTACATTTTTGGATGCCACCCCAAGATAGGAGTAGTGATATATATCCAGGATATGGCTCTATTTCCACGATTCACCCTTTGCACAATACTTGAAAGGCCGAGAGTAGATTTTGTCGAACATAGTCCTCATCAACTTGTCAAGTTTAGCTTGGGCACTCTCTGGGGAATCTGTCATCTCCATAGCAAGAAGATATTCCAAGATAAATAATAGTATTTGATTATCTAACTTGATTAAATCCTTCATAATCTCATACCTTACCCTAGGATTCTCGGATTCGGGTCCGAAAATGGGATGAAGCTTTGGCGAAAACCCAATATCATTTTTAAATGACTTATCATCGCCATCCTCATTATCATCTTCTAATCCACCGAGGTGATTTTTGAAAAACTCAAGGATGAAAAAAGCATCCCTCACCACCATCCAAAGTAGAACCTCATCCTCGAATGGTGTTCCCTTATCATAGCACCGCTTTATGTCCTCTTCCCTAATTTTAATTTTTTCAATCACTTCCTTGAATCTGAAGTCAGAATTATCAGTTGCACTCTAAATTCTTACAAGCTCTCTACATGTTGCACCACCTTTGAATGTTTCCATTCCATATACCTCTTCTCTTTTGAAATGGTAAGGGCCGATGGAAATAATTTGAGGCACATACACATCTTTATATTCTTTCAACAAGGTTGTAGATGCACTGAAAATGCAAGGTGGCACCTGATAGGACTTATTCTTAAGTTTGATATCCTTTTTGGCTTCATCCAGCCATCGTATGTGATCAAAGTTTGACATACTTAACAAACTGAGCTTATCTCACTGAAGACGAATGAATTTTACTCAGAAATATAACTACATGAGAGATTAAATTTCCCTCAAAACTATTTGACCTAATTTTGTTGAAGGCATTATTTTTTGAAAGCTATACAACACCTAATTCTCTAACATGTTGATAAAATTCAGCCTACGCCATCTGAGAAAGAAATTTTGTGCCACGCGTCACTCATAAATGCATCACTCATTTATGAGTGATAATTCCTCTTATCGCTTATATATGTGGTGTACAATACAAGATAATAAATATGAGAGAGTTAGGTATGACCAAATGAGACGGTTTATAAAAATTTTAAGTATGATGAAATCAATATGAGACGGTTGATTCAAAAAATTAGTTTCACATTTTTGTCTGCTACGTACAAATAATACTTCCATCGTATTCACATGTGCAAGTATATTACTAGCAATGACACCTTGGTGTGTAATTGGTACGCCGAAGAGTTGTGGAACCAGAAATTTTATTGTAGTAATGAAAAGCAAATAAGAGGCATGAAAGAGAGAACCGAATAGATGATTCAATTACTTGTGAAGTAGGAGAAGATGAATGAGCTCCTACTTAATTATCATCTAGTCTGATGGTCCCACAACTCATCTCCATTCATGCATGAATTGATTTTCTATTACCTTACGGAGAAGTAGCCTAGTTGGAAAGTTACGGCTTTCTTTACTATCCATACTTATCTATTGGCTTGTCTCCTTACATAACATTACCCAAATTCATTGCAATAAGTATATATGGCATAAATATTAAGATCGTTTCTGAATTATATGCTGGTTTTTAGTACTTGTTCCAGAAATTTCACTTCAATGGTTAAATATTTACTTCATTGCTCCCAATTAGAAAGTTGAAGATGTCAGATGTAGAGCTTGGGATCTAACATTAATAAAAAAACACATTCCCATTTGTAATCAGAATATCAAATCAGACCTAATGCCTACTAATTTTACATTATATGTTACTGAGTTTCAACACTATCATTAGACATATTTTATGTGTTGTTCTCAAAAAAGAATTTACCAAAACTCACAGAGCCAGGAAAAGCTAAATAGTGCTAAGTTGTGTCCTTGAACAAAATTTCGTCTGTCTAATAATGCTATTTGTTATGTTCTCAATTAGAAATGTGAGGGTCAATTTAGAGAATAAGATCCTTGGTGTGGATATAGTGATCCACACATCATTATATAGATAATGAAAGATTTTTTTGTCGGGATCATATTTTATAGATGCAGATTTTCACATGATAACTTATTCCAAATAAAAAATACCAAAGATTAGCAAAGCAATTCACTCCAACAACCAATTGATCTAAAGAAAATTAGAGGACTGCACCTTTCATCGAGTGGAATTCTCCAATTAAATTTGTACAATAAAATAGAAAACCACACAAACCATCTATAAAATACAACATGGTAGGATAAATGTATTAAATTTGTACAAGATATAGTTGGCTATACACACCAATATGCCAAAATACATCTTACAAAAAAAATAGAAATATTCTTGTGGTTAAGGATTCCTGACATCTAAAAATTGATACATGACCAATAGTTGCAGGGCGCAAGTTGTATTTGCAAACAAATTTAGTAATGATATACCATAAGCTACCAAATTGAAAGAATAGAGGAACATCTATAGAAGCCCTCATCTGATACAAGTGTAAAAATATTAAATGTAGGAACATCTCTAGCAGGTCTCATATTTTACTGGGGAGAGGATGAATGTAATTTCCTATGACGAACCTACAACCAGAAGGTCTGTATTTGATATCTAGTTTATGTCCAAAATTCATTCCTTGGAAATGTAGTAATGCAGTCTCTAAATAATGAAGCACAGTTAAATAGCTAAAATATATGAAGTAATAAGAACAACAAGATTCCAACAGTGATTAGTTTCAATATGAGTTAATAAGAACAACAAGATTCCAACAGTGACAAAACTCAGGTGATAGTTGCAGCCAACATTACAACAAATAGCATCTAGTAACAAATTATAATCACTAATAGTTGTAGCCAAAATTATAGCATTTAGAGAAAAAATAAGAAAAGAGCAGGTGATAGTTGCAGCCAACATTACAATAAATAGCATCTGGAAAGACATTATAATCACTGATAGTTGTAGGCAATATTACAATAATAACACATGTAGATTCAACCATTGAACTTCATCTTCTACTTAGAAAACAATAGGTGAAAAACACATTGTAGTCACGCTCGTATCTTTATAAATTTTTTGAGTGTGATTCCTTAATTCTCATGCTTGTATTGTATGATGGATTAAATAGTTTGATCACACTCTCAAACAAATATAGAGCTACCAAATCAAATTAAAAAACACAGTGAATTGCTGCCTAGCAAACAAATCTCGTTTGGTTAAGAAGCTTTCTTTATTCAAAGAAAGAATTTGCATAGAAAGAAATCTATTGAGCACAGGATCTAAAAAGTCATCATTGTGAACAATAGAAAGTTGCAAGTAGCTTAAGGGGCTGTCTGTGAGGGTTAACACAGTTCTATAAAAAATGACTTGGCTACATGCTTCATCTGGATAGAGATACAAAAGAAAAAAATATGAGAAAGGGCACAAATCCAGAAATTCCATTACGTAAAAACAAATTGCAAGTTTGTTTTGAGTTGTTTTATACAAAGACATGCCTCATTTTTGAATAAACTTTCTCTTGATGGAAATGCCACACTCTTACATGATAGAAAGTAAGAAAATGTATATTCCTCAATTTTTTAAATAAGCTTTAATTTTGTTTTCCAATAATACTCTTTTAAGAATATTTGTGTGTATGGAGTGGATTGTTCTATGAAGGTGAGTAAAATGCTTGAGAAATAGTAAATTGTAAAGGAGGTTAGATGACATAGGCAGAGTAGCTAACCTATAGGAATGTGCAATGGCATTGTGTGTTCAAGGGTTTTCATTGGATAGCATAAGTAAGTGATCCCGCTCTTGTTTACGGTGAGCAACACAAGAGCTTTGATTCATGTGTGCATATCTTTGAAAGGAGAAGGTTGGATTGATTCTCAGCCCTGCTAGTGAACAAACTCTAGAAATAGTTGTGAATGTAAGCCCTTGTCGGTTGATGTTACCGATGTCAATAGTTTCCTTTTCAAGTGTAAGCCCTTGTGATTTGTGTATTGTCAAGGCCCAAGCCATTTTTAGGGGAATTTGACGATGGAGACCACGGCTCACAAGGGAAATGGTGACATTTTTTGGGTTATTGAGATCCAAAGTAGGGCCTATGTATTTTTTGAATTGAACAACAAACAAGGGAAGTGAAGGTGGATGTTCATTATCTGTGTAGAAGATAGCTTGGACTTGTGCAAGTGCACCATTGGCAAGGCCTGTTTGCACCCATAAATTTGAACAAAGCATTACCTTTTGATGAACACATAAAAGGACCTTAGATTGTAGTTGTTCTTCTTCTAGATTGGAGAATGGTGAATCCTAAAGTTGCTCTGCAGTTAACAAGGAAAATGGTGTTGCCAAAGATAATAACATTTGCAAGTTATGTTGTGAGACCATTTCATTGGTTGTGAAAAGATATATTGAGGATAGGAACTCAGCTTGATTTGCACAAGGTAAATATGTGGTGGACCGCAACATAAGAACCTACCAATCTTCGATTGTAGTTACTGCATTTCACAAATTTGAGAGGATGGTACAGAAGGTAATTTGTGATGGCTCCTCTCTGTTTTGTCAAAATATATTGGTTAGTGTTACTACTGTTGTGAAGCTCCGCCATAGAGCACCCCCATATGAGGTAGAGGCATACATAGGAATGTCCTTGACTGGTGGTAGTTTCCCAAGGTCACCAGAGAGCATGATTGAGCACCCTCCAAATGGGAATTGGTTGTGGTTGGGGAATGCTTCACATAGCCTCCTATCAATATTTTGAAGTAATGTGGGACCAATGAAGCTCATTTCATCTATTAATATGTAGCGAATGAAGTACATTTTTTCCTGGAAGGTTGCTAGTGTTTGTCCTTGTAGGGGGGCAATATCTTTGATAGGTATACATAGGGATGAGTGGATTGTTGATGCTTGGATGTTAAATGCTGCTACACCTATAGATGTTGGAAGTAGTAATGGTGATGGGAAATTTTGGGATGAATTGTTGATGGCAAATTGGATGGCTTTTATTAGGTGTGATTTTCTAGTTCCAGTAGTTCCTTGAACAATCATCCATAAAGGAGTTTGCAAAGTACAAGTATTTAGATGAGAGAAAACTATATCAAATGCTTTTTTTGTTGGACAGAGAGCTCAAGTTGGGTAGGGTTGGTGGGAAGATGGGGGAGTACAAATGTTTGGCGATTGGATTCTATGTAGGTAGTAGCATAGACTTGTTGTTGGGGACTTAGTTGGTAGGAGCCCCAATCATGGTGCAAGTCAATGTCACGATGACCAAGCATATCTAGTTCATCAAATTGAAAAGGAACACTTGGGTATAGGCTTGATAATACTTTCCACTCATATGGGTTGTTCTCGTGCACCATATCTTCTGGAATGGAAGAGGAGCTAGATTATGTATCTTCAGAAGGCTCTGATGGTGTATGGAGCACATGCCAAGGATGGTAACTATTTGCAAAACTCTCCCACTGTTGTATAATATGACTATTGGGCATTGCAAACTCATTTTGAATGTAGCCTGCGGAATGGTTTGTACAATAGTAGTTCACTCCAGCAAAATGCTTCGAAGGAAATGTCATCTCTTGCAGGGATGGAGATGAAGCATGGTGCAAGACACGAACAATGGATTTAATGGGGTGCTATTTCCATTGGCTTTTCTTTTGAGATGCCTTGTAGTTCACTTTTGGGTTTCCTCAATAAGTGACATAGCCTCCAAATAAACTGGATGAATCATGTAAGCATTAATGTTACTTGGGTAGGTGGTGGATGATTCGGATGAGAGCCATACTTGTTGAAATTTTTTTTGGTTCACATTTAAAGAGACAAAAGTACTACTACACAGGGAGAGTGGAAGTTTAAGCAATAGGTGGAAAGTTTCTTGGGCTCCAATATCATGGTCAACTAGAATGTCAGCAAGCATTTTTTTGAAAGCTGTTGGTGCAGGCTTGTTAGACTCTATATTGGTTGAAATACGAGAAAGAATAGTGTGGTATGTTTCTGACTTGTTCTTTGCTTTTGTTGCATACTTAGCAAAATACTTGAGGACTGCATGGATGGAGACAACAGGTTGGCAATTAATATTATCTCTCCAAATAGAGAGGATAGATGGGTTGTGTTGATTTAAGTGTTCGTCATTTCAAGCAATGGTAAATTTAGGTAGGCCAAAGTCATCAATGACAAGGGTGGAAATTTCTTGCATGGGCCAAGGTGCTTTATAATGACATTGTAGGGATTGGCCCTTTCTCCTAATGCATGTTTGTAAGGTACACTTTGTATGGCGCTGAACACAATTGACAAGTTTAGTGTAGTCAATGATAGGGTTAGATTGCATGATCATTGAGTTGTCCTTTAAACAAAGGTCATCAGGAATAGATCAATGAATTGCTTGGTTCCTTGATAGTAGTGATTAAGGGTTCCATGCACAAACATGCCTGTCAATGTAGGTAAGGGCATTTTGGACTGCTTAAAGGTTGTTCCATTGTAGTTTCCCAACATCATGTGTTGCTTGTAGCCAAAGGAAACCATGGATATGTGTGGAGCCTCTGTGTTTCCATTCGTACCTGATGCTTTGTGTAGGTTAGAAGGTATTCAAACTATAGAAAATGTAAGCTTGCAAGGAAATAGATAGTATACCTGTACCAGTAGTCGGTTGCACCAAGTAGCTTTTCCAAAACCTCTTCATGAAATGCAGTAAATATGAGATGCATATATTAGGCAGCAAGGTGTGGATTTTGAACAATGTTTTGTATCCTCCATTTATAAGCGACTTGCAAATCTGAAGGTTCTGATGATGGCATAATACTATGTAGGTCTGGCCATTTTGTAACAACTCCACTGAGTGTAAAGAAAAGCATTGGGAAACCAGCTTGGATAACCATATCAGTGAGCTCCCCTCTGCAACGGTTCCAGAAAGGTCGTGTTCCATGAATTGACAATCCAAAGCGCATGAGTTGTTCAACAAGTTTGTTATCTGGTAGGTCCTTTAAATTTTGGCAAAGATCAGAGATTTTTGCCAAAAAGCATGTATCATTGTGCTTATGGAAAAACACTAATGTTGTGGACTGGTTGTGATGTCGTATGATAATATTTAGAATGAAGTACGGGTATGTGAAGGATCATGATGTGCCAAAAAGTGGCATTATGATGGGTATGTGGCTGACGACTTTTTTTTAATCCAAAATTGATGAAACAAAAAGGGTTTTTATAAGAGATTCTCATCTTTACACCAATATAAATTATGCTTTACTTTGAATTTAATAAGTAATTATTATTCATTTTCTATTCAAATTATGACTAAAGTCCTGATTGATAGACTAATTGAAAAACTTCTATAAATCTCAAACGGTATCACATTTTTGATTCCAAAACATGTGTCACATTCTATGCTTCAATACTATAGGATTAAAAAAAGAAAAAATGAATTTCATGAAGTTTTGACCAAGTTAAGGTGGTTAGACATACGAGTTTTTTATATTTTTTAAAAGTTGTAATAAAAAAATCATAATTAATTATTTACTTGGAAAAAAATTACAAAAAAATGCATCACATCGAGACATGAGTCCTCTACTTATATCTAAAATATTATAAAAACATATTATCATTTTATTGTGGTTAGGGTGAATTGCACACCTACTTATTTTTTCCTTTAAGTACTTGCATTGAAATTTCAAATTTTCACCAAATAGATTTCTTTTTAAAAAAAAAACCTAGTAGTTTAGAAACTACATTCAATTTTCTACAGATTCTATTCTTACATATTTTTGAAATAATATAGATAACTTATTCAAATTTTTAAGTCAAATTTCTTAACTCTGATTTTTTTGCCACTTAAGGGCCTGCTTTTTCCATGATGATCCTGCACATACCCATACCTGAAGCAAGGGTGTTGGACAAACCAATTGTCAAAGTACCTTAGTATGTGGAGAGCATATTCATGTAACTTAACTTCTTGAATGCGTTGTTGCTTGAAAGTGGCAACGCCTTTTGGAAACAAAGTTGGGAAATCCATAACAAACAATCCTTCAGTGGTGTACTCATTGACGAGAGATGGTGAAGTGGGTGGCCAATCCAGAGATAAAGTTGGTTGGCCTTGACCTAATTGCAATATGGAATGCAATTCTTCGACTTCTCTACGTGTTGGGGGAAGGTTAGCTACAAAGGAAGTAGAGGGTTGAATGTCTTCTTTAGTAGGGTTGATGGTTGTAGTATCAGTAAGGTTAGAGCTTGTAGGTGTGGTGCTAGTAATTGTGGTAGTTGCAGATAGGAGGTCAAAAATGTTAGTGGGAGCACTTGGTAGACATGCTAATGCAGCCTAATCTAATTGCACATTTTTGTAGTATGGGTCATGTGAGGTTTTATAATGTAGAGCCTCATAGACACGATCTCTACTCACATATAAGCTATAGTCTTGTTAGCCAATGTTTTTTATATTAACCAATAAGATGTCTAATTCATCTATACATCTAGGTAAGGGGTCATCCCACAATAATAGGTTACACTTTTTGGCCAAACTTGACATTGAAATCAACATTTTTAGAGAAAACTTCACTTTCTGACACTTATAGTAGGTAAACTATTAGGAATTTAAAAATGATGTAAACTTGTGATTTGTGAGATTTTGTCTCTAGATTTTAAATATATTTTTTTTAAAAATTGAAATTAAATTGTAATTTTTTTGTGTCTCCTTTGATAACTAGTTTTTAATAGTAAACAACATTTTTAAAAAGTGGTGTGTACTTTGGCTCACATAACTTTTTTTCTACAAAGGATAAAATTATGATTCTTTTGAATTTAGGTTGGTAACACAAGTATCTATTGCTTTCATTTTGTTTCATAGAATTTTGTTGAATATTTTTCTTTTATTTAAGTTTTGAAGTCAAAACATTTATAATTTAGACATAGGTGCACTTCGGCTCACATAAATTTTTTGGTATGTATTGAAATTCATTTTTTCTTTTTTTGTTGGAATGAGGACATCAATACCTAGAGCGTATATATTTTTCAAAAAAAATTCCTCAAATTTACTATTTTTCCACAATGATTTTTCATCAAACTTGACGTTCAGTGAAAAACCTATGTACAATAAAACTAAAAAATGAAAAATAAAATAAAAACAAAATATATTAAATTTATAGTTGTTTGAAAGAATTTTTTGATCACTACAATCATCCAACTTTGTTTATCAAGTTGAATCCATTTGCACCTCCTTCCCAAGCTTCGATAGTAAAAAAAATGCATAAATTTTGAAATGGTGAAGGGGAAGGTGAATAAAGGGGGTTCATTCAAACCCCCCCTATATGGTGCAAGACGGGGTTCATTAGAAGGGGGCTTCATTAGAAGTGGGGAGGGTTCATTAGAAGGGGGGTTTCATTAGAAGGGGGGTGGTTCATTCGAACCCCCTTCATTAGAAGGGGTAAATCATTTTAAATTTTTTGATGGGAATTTCTAATTTTTCTTCATTTGAAAAATTGTAACCCACTATTGTGAGTTTACCCTAAGTGGGTAGCAATCATAGAGATATCTTGAGGAAAGCTAATAGTGTTCCCAGTATATTTTAGTTGCCCTCCTTTTGCATAGGTGACATGAAGGATTGGGCTGATCCTAGCTATTAGCATCTCTTCGACTTGAGTTAGTCTTTGTAAACATGGAGGTTGCTCACCAGGATCCATGTTATTCCATTTGGAGAATCGATTGCCATTTTTTTCAGCTACACATTTGTAGCAAGTAGGTAGTCCAAGTACTAGTTTTGTCTTAATACCTGGATATTTTTGCATGCAAACTATACAAGTTGATAGGATTGAAAGTCTATCAAGCATAGAATGGAACAAATTTCTATCAGAAAGGAACGTTTGACCAAAGTTTGGAGTCGGATCGAGAGGGGAGGGTGTAGCGGAGGATGGGAGTATGGAAGTGGAAGTGCCATCAGCCATGCTTTCTGTCTCTGCTTGTCTTCTAGTATTGTCAAGATGAAGTTGGGAGGGTGTAGTGAAGGATGGGAGGATGGAAGTGGAAGTGGCATCAGCCATGCTTTGTTTCCTTTTTCATCCTCTTGTATTGATGATTTCTTTCTTCACATGGTAGTGGACGCGTTCTTGTTGGTTACGACATGCTCTTTTTTGTTGCAATCTTGAGTTTTCTAGATCCATTCAAAATTTGTTGTAAGTTTACATAGAAGGCTGGAAATTAGAAGTATCTTTGTAATTGGTAAGACTAAAATATTGAAGGCTAAAGATATCTGGATGTATGCAATAATGTTGATTTTGGAAGAAAACCATTTATAGTCATACGAAACCATTGGTAGGCATAAACATTAGTTGGAAGGAAACCATTTTGGATCTTATGAAACAACAAGATATACGAATAAATAACTATTTTTTTTTGTTCAATATTAAATGTTTTGAAACTTGAAAGGGATAAAAATGTGAACATATTAAATGCAATTGGAATTACGCTACCCGTTAAATGGTGATGGCACATGTAATCTGATAGTTTGCAATTGTAGAATGGAAAATCTTACAAAATAGTTGTATCTCAAAATTTAGCATGAAACATGTATATATGGAAAGATCTATATATGTCTCTCAAATTCAACAATGCAAAAAAGTAAAAAAAAAATTGATTGTTTGTTGTGGTTACAAAAAGTGGACAATTGTATGTGATGCAACAAGCATGATTTAAAAAGTTACAATAGAAAAGCTAAGCTTTCTTATAGCTATAAGAACAATGCTTTGAGATTCATGGCCACTGAAAGTATTTGATTGGATGCTCAGTGCTAGTAGGAACTCGTTGTTGATGACTGTTTGCAAAATCTAGCTAGCACCATTAGGTTCTGCTAGTAGGAGTTGCAAATATTTTGCACAAACTCCAAACAATGTTGTTGTTGGTTCTTCAAAAGCAGTGACATCAAGAAGATGACCTTTCTCATCTTGCAATGTCTCATCCTAAGCAACATTGTACCTAATGTTTCCAAGAGAGGGAATTGTAAGAAAAAGGAAATCACACAATGAAGTGTGAGTGGTGATGTATGCCCCCACTTTAGAGTAGTTGCAAACACCATTACTGTGAGCAATTGCTTTAAAGTAGAAGAAGAAGACATGAGAGCTTACCTAGAAAGCCCTATGCCAAGTCATATGTTTTCGATAAGCTACATCATGAAAAGGTAGTATGTCACATGTGAGCCAACTTAAGGCACATCTTCCATGTCCCAAGCTTGCTCTTATATGTTCATGAAAGGTTAACAACTATCCAAAGGAGGAAACTACAAGTGACATACGAGTTCAAGGCTACTTAACCCCTTGCCCCCACTGAGTGTAGGAAAAGGGTGAGCCGAATTGATGGATGAAATGCAGGCGAGAGTTAAAATAAATATCAATTAGGGGAATGAGGTATCCCCAAACAAGGAAGAACACCAAACTCCTTAAGATGTTGGATTTTATGACTCAACCTTATATTCATTAGTGGAATGACGATGAAAGTTCTATGATATGCATAGAATGAAGTCTTGTAATAGAATTTCTTTTGAGTTCTTGGAGGAAGGATTATCAAGTGATCTTGGAGGAGTCTTGACAAGATAACCTCTTGATCAAGGGGTGAAGTAGTTTATGTTTTTGGTCCCAAAAAATGTCTTGCTTAGTACAGGATGTCATACCTATGCAAGGTTCTTTATATTGCAAGATTTTTTTCTCACTCTTACAAGAGGATGGAAAATCTATCGAATGTAAATATTCAGTGTTATGCAAGATGACATTGATGTGAAGCGAAGAGTTCTTTGTATATTTTGGTTTAGGAGAAATATTAAGACCATTAGTGTCAATCAGCTCAGGATGTACTATTGTTAAGGTTGGTTTAGAGGGATTTTTTGTGATAGTATTGATGTTGAGGCAAGGCTTGTTTATCTTGATCAAAGGACAATAACCAAGACCATGAGTCACTTGTTGTGTGATAGGATTGATAGGGTTGTGGATACCTTGTTCATTAGCACCACATCCTTTTCCACTATATCCAATTTGTTTCATAAGCTCATACCCTTTTCAATAAATCTTTTTCATTGCTTTTGGATTGGGTAGTGGTTGGTGATAATCGTTGTCAAAGGTGGTTGTGTAGTTTACTTATTTGTCTAAAGTGGTTGAGGCAGATGCTTTTGAAAGGTCTTCTGAATTTTGTGTTGACATTATTGTTGTTTCTTTGCCCTTATTTGAATCTTTGTGGATGATTTTGTACTCACCCATGAAGTCATGTTCGAAATCCAAGGAACCCCAATCATCTTCTAATAGCATCATGACTTATTCAATATGTTGTTGTTTGTATTTTTGTTGGGCAGGGTCCACTTGTGTGGTTGGTGTTAATGTGTTCAAGGGATTTTCTTTGTTTTTCTCAATGTTTAAACAACTCTTTGGATGAGGGTTAGCATCAAGTTTGTACACTTTTTTGTTGTAGATGTATTTCATTTTGTAATGAAGAGTAGAAGGCACTCCATTCATTGCATGAAACCACGGTCTACCTAAGAGAAGGTTATATTTAAGATCATGAGGCATAACATGGATTGGTCTTTCTAATGTGGCCACTCCAACTATAATAGGTAAAGTGATCACACCTAGGGGTTGTTTGCTTACATTGTCAAATCCCCTGATGGATAAAGGAATAGGTCAAATGTTGGATTTATTGATGCCTAGTCTATCAAGAAGGTTCACTCCACACACATTAAGAGCGAAGCCAATATCTACAAGAGTTCTCTTAATCCGTTTTCATTTGTATTGAGGGATGATCATGAAAGCTTCATTTTGGTTTTTCACATCCAAAGGAGGGAGCTCACTTTGGTGGAAAACAATGTTAGCATTTATGGCTTGAATCATGGATAGGGTAAACCCACAAAAGTGGTTTACAATTCAAATGAGGAAGGAAAACTTTTTAAAATGACCCCATGCCAAAAAATTTCATTCTGGGGGTTCAAATGAACTCATTGGTTTGAACAAACCAAAAAAGGGTTCACTCAAACCATGGTTCGAGTGAACCAATTTAATGCATGCATAGAAAAAAACCAAATGAAAACCCCTTTTGGGAAGGGGGTGCGCTAGAACCCCCCTAGTACTAGTGACACCCCTTTTCCCTAAATTTTTACCTTGTTCACAAAAAAAACCTAAATTTTTATGCTTCGAAGTATAGGTTGAGGATGAAAATGGAGGAATATTCACAAACCCAAGTGGAATCAGGTAGTCCTTAGTACGATCTATCCAACGAATATAATTTTAATATGTTTTGGTTTTATTATGTTCTTTTTTTTATAGTTTTATTAAACATAGGTTTTTCATCGAAAATGAAAGTCTTTATTTTGCACATGGGGAAAAATAATAGATTATTAAAAAAAATGTTTGAAAAATATGAGTACACTAGATATTGAAGTCTTTGATCCAACAAAAATAAAAAAATTGAATTTCAATATATACAAAAAAAGTTACGTGTTATACTATCGCGCCATGTCTGAATTGTAATTGGTTTGACTTTGAAACTTGAATAAAGAAAAAATATTCAATAAAAAACTATCTAACCAAGTGGAAGCACTAGATAATGGAGTTACAAATCTAAATTCAAAATAATTATAATTTTATCCTTTATGGAAAAAAAGTTATGCATTATATGGTGTGCGTCACCTTTTAAAAATGTTGATTTCTAAAGAAAAACAATTTTCATGGGAGATGGAAAAAGAAGTGCAATATAATTCCAAAAATTTTGAAAAAAATGTTTTTAGAATTTACAAACAAAATGTGACAAGACTCTAGTTTTCATCATCTTCAAATTCCTCATGGTTTAGCTGCTATAGGTGCTTGAATGTGAAGATTTAGATAAAAATAATAATTTCAGTGTCCAGTTTGGCTAAAAATTGTAAACCACTATTGTGGGATCACCCACTACTAGATCAATTATGTGCATGTTAGAAGGGACAAGAACTTTTGGTAAAGCATTTTGAATCACTTTATGATAATGAGGGGAGACTTGAATGAGGTCCCATAATGATATCTTAGCAGGAGTATTATTTAGATGTTCAACAAGATTGTACTCCTTTCCACTAGGAGGTCCTGGTAAGATAGGCTTAGGGATGATAGGGTTAGGCAAGGGTAGGGATTTGTGGTTGGTTGTTGTGGTTGCAGATTGTTTTGAGTGTTATATGTATGAGAAATGGTATTATGACTCAGTTGCTGGGAAACATTGTTCTTAGGTGGGTAGAGGATTAATTTGGGTTTGTTGTTAGTTTGAGGTTGGTGTGAAGCAGGGTAAATAATGAGTTGAGGTTGAATAGTGTTAACATCCCTTAGTAAGTGAGAGTTATCCTTGTCTTGCATCATGATATCCTCCCTAGGAGAAGGGTTTCTAGGAGAACAACAAACCAAATGTTTTTGACACTCAAGGATCGATTCTTCTAAAATGACTTTACCACAAGTAGGCGAATGATCAAGGGTTGAATTGTCGTTCTCAACAAGGGTTTCTTTAGGGGAAGGGGGACAACTAAGATTCTGAAAACCTTCACAAAATAGATTTTCTAACATTGAAGTATCATCTTTACAACAAGGAGAGATACTAGGAGAAGAAGAAATGTTAGTGTCATGGTCACCTATGGTTGTGTTATCTTGTTTATTAATGTCTTGTCCAGAAAAAGAGGTAAGAGGAGAGAAACAACTTGGATTCTCAAAAATCTCATTGATTGGTTCTTCTATCACCAAAATATCTTCTTTTCCAATAGGAGAGATATTAGGAGAAGAATGAATATGAGTGTTAGGAATGTCCAAGGTTGTATTCTCTATCACAAAAACACTCTTAAAGGGATAAGATAGGGAATGTTTCTTAATAGGTCTAGTTATGTAAGATACTAGAATTGTTTAAACAAAAAGGAAACGCACTTGTAACCATTGCATGCAGTATTTCAACAATATAAACAATGTATGTGCAAAGATACAATTTACATTCTTATCCAATATATGCAAGATTTAAAGAATGTACTGAATGAATATGCAAGAATAAAAAGCACTTTTAACAAACTTATGCAAATTTTTATGAATAGAAATATTGTATATGCAAAAGTGAAAAGTACTTTGAACAATGTTATGCAAAATTTCAGAAATGTAAGCATTTTTCAGATCTAATGATGCTTGTGATTGAAATGATTTCAAAAATGACTACCTTAAATTGATGTTTTTGAGCTAGATGCATAAAACTTGAATGTTGCAAAAACTTTCCAGAATCATAGTATATGATACTAGGAGCCTTAGGAATCACATAAAGGAGGTTTCTGACTCTGTAATAGACTGTTAAAAATATGGATTGGGATTGATTCGCCCAGGATGGCAAGTGAGTCCCAGTTAGAGTTTTTTTCAAAAAAATTAGAATTTTTTAGTTTGTTTTGATGCTTTTGATGTTGTATGATGCAAGCCTAAGATGTAGATGTAGAATTTCAGAAATTTTTAAATAAATTATGTGCAAAAATGCAAGCTAAATGAGCTTTTAACTAATGCAAAAATTTGAAATAGTAGATACAAATTAACCAATGCCACCAAATGCAAAGTCAATGCAAGCTAGGAATAGGATGAAAATGGAATCTAAATCAAAAAATAAGATGTTTGAAAAATAGGTTCACCAAAATGAACCATAGATTAAATAGGGGTGTGAAATGCTATGTTTCTTTTGCTCAATTAGGGTCTTTCACCTAATGGAAAGAGATAGATCCCACACCCAAAATCTAGGTGGTTCATTCAAACTAAGGAATGCATGATGTAAGTATGACTAAATGAAACTAATTGATAAAATTTATTAAATATGAGAGAAAAATTAATGAAATGTGCAATGTTTGAAAACATAGTGTGATATGCAAAAATGAACTAGAAAAGAATACAAACTGCAACAAAAATGGATGAAACTGAAAGTGTGCACCTGAGATATTGACGAAGACTGGAAATGATCTCTAGAATGTTGTTGATCCTAATTTTTAGGCCTAGTGGGACTCATTTTCCATTCTAGGCGAATTAGTCCTAGATCTAGGAAATTGTTCCAAAGCCTGTTTCGGACAAATGGGTATCCAAAAAAGTAGAAAACCAAAATCAGGCCTGGAAATGGGAATCATTCACCACCCATGGATAATTAGTCCACTTTTGAATTTCTAAAAATCAAAAAGTGGAAACTAAAGTCTTCGATCTACTGTCTAGTTCCTGACAGGTGTCTACCTCTAAAAGTCTGATTCTGAACGTGAAAGTGACTTTTTGTTGATATTTTTCCTTAGAAAATTAAGGGAAGACTTAAACAACTTTTCAACTTGATTCTTAATGATTTCCAAACTTCCAAAATGCCTAAATCTGCAAAAACATAAGAAGAGAAAGAGAAATGTTAAATGTTAGGGCATGGGGCTTTGCCTTGGTCAAACCCCTTTGTAGGTAATTAAACCAAATGAAGAGATAATATGAATAACATTTGCACATGAAATTAAAGGATTAATACCTTTCCATGATGATTTACCTTGAAGTTTTGTAGAAAAACATGAAGATTCAACCCTTGAATGTCTTAGGAAGCTATCTTGATGACTTGCAATGATAAAACCCTAATTTGCTTGACTTGATAGAGAAGATAGATGATGAATGAATGATAAGAGATGTGTGAATGAATTATGAGAATATGAATTAGGGTTTAGAAGGTTGATTTTATAGGCAATTCTCCAAATTTTCTTGTTAATTGGATCCCCAAGGCTGACATGAAGAAAAATAAAACTTAAATCCCAAAATTTCTCCCTCAAAAGTTAAAAATGACCCAAATGGACTCATTTCCTTGGGTGAATTAGTCCCACTTGGAAAGGACTCATTCGCCATAGGTGGTGAATTAGTCCCAGTGGGGCCTATTTGCCAACTAGGATGCTAGGAAGTAAGGAAATAAGGTTTATATGATGACTATGTCAGGTATTTCATCAAATATGGCCTCAAGATGCATAATATGGGGTAATAGGGGCCTATTAATGATGATGTAAAGGTCAATTAAGGTTTGGGACACATAATTCAATGTGAAAGTGATTAAATACACTTTAAACTACACTAAAATGAGGTCCACATAGCCTAGAAAGGCACAATATGCAATGTGAATGTGTAAGACAAATTACAACACTAGATTAACATTAAGTTTATTTTACAGTTCCCTTCTAAATTAATGTGAAGATGCATTTAAATACATTTTATAATGTTGAATTAAGGTAAAATGGGTTCATTAAGTCTAGAAGTGAAAGTCCTTTACAAAACCTTTACAAGACATTGTTAAATGTGTTTTATTTAGTTTCCAAGGGTCCAAGACCTAGTGTGGATGTGAAAAGCACCTCAGAACACCAAATTAAGGTCTTATTAAGTCTAGTCTATCATCAATTATTCCCCAAATCAAGTAAGTTGCCTTTTTTCTATGGTACAATGCCTCACTCAAAGAAAATTTAATCCTATATAAGCTCTACTTTCTCTATCCATTAATTATTAATGAGCTTATTTATCTATAATATAGAATTATATAGATGTGCACACATAGTAATTGAAGGAATATCATATTATCCTTATTATATTAATCCTTTATCACATAGTTCTCTCTCTTACATTCATCATATCTCAATATTATAGTATTAGGGGTATAGATAAATTCCTCTCCTCCGTGACCATCTTCACTAAAATTATAGGAGCATTCATAAGCATTTAAATCAAACTTTCTTTGAAGAACTAAACTATGACCGAGTCTAGAATAAAGAGATGACTTTAATTTTAATCTTTCTTGATAAAGGATTTCAAAGAATATGATATCTTCATTTAGCAATATAAACTACATTTATTATAATTTACAATTGTGACTAACTTCTTGGTGATTATGGATATTAGGTTATGTTATGTTTAAGTAGAATAATGATTAATTTTAAGTTTATTGTCCTTAAATAATTATCATAATGTCTAGTGAACTAATGTGTATACTAGTTATCATTAATTTTTAAAATACTTTTAAAATTATATAAATGTTTTCAAATTATTTTAGATAACAATATTGAATTTATGACATATTTATATGCATTTTTAGAAAATATCAGAAACTATTTGTATTATTATCACTACATACTTTATCTAATTGTCTAACTACACTAATTCAAGTTATTTTTCTTCTAATGTTTTTACTTATTATCTCATTGCACATACTATTGTTTTAAGGAAAAGGGATAGAAAAATGTTCTCCATTTTTTCTTCATTTGTGCAATAAAGCTTTTCACTAGATCTTCATTAGCTAAAATTATTCTTTATCATATGCATCAAGTAAAAACAAAATTTAAAAATAACAAATGTTCATAGTATTATTAATAGAGATATAAGTAAATAAATAGCATTCATTTACATTTTATGGAAATAAAAATTACAAAAATCATTACAAATAACTCTTTTTATTTTTTCATACATTTTTAAAAAAAAATTAATTTATTTTAAAATTGGAGAATATTTTTTTGAAATACATATTTTAAAATAAAAGATTTAAAAAGTTAATAAATAGTAATAAATATTTTAGAAAAAAGAAAAATAAGAAGGTATTGCAATTTTAATATATATGAGGCCAACAATATTTACGTCCCTTGTGCCAACCACCTAAGGGGTAGGGGTGTTTATAGGTATGGGCATGATGGTGCTACATAATGGAAATAGCAATCAATTGATACAATAAACAATTTCAATTTCTTTGTCTCGTCAAGTACGAGTGAAGTAATCTAACTTTATAATTTTTAACAATATATATGACTAAAAATGAGTTTTGATGGTTGAAGAAGTATCATATTTTTTATTAGACTCATATCGATCATGTTATTCATATAATGGTCAATTATTTAGATGCCTCTTGGCCTAAGCATTTTTAAAGGTTCTAATACAAAATTAGGCATAGATCAGCCTAATCACATGTCAAATGTTTTGAGCGCAGAGAAAAAACTTCTCATATTTCACTCAAACTTCAAAACTATTGCTACTTAACATGCTACTTATCTTTGTGACATTAAATTTGATTCTTTCTCATTTTTCTTTTGTCATTATGAATTTAATTGATTTACTAATGTCCCCTTGAGTGAAAGAACCATTCTCCTCATTTCTTCTCACTTGCACTCCCACATTAAGCTCTTGTGCTAGTTTTGTATTTAATCCTTGATCAAACTGCATTGGAAGAGCTACCAAGAGGTACAAACCTCAACCCTTTGTTATTGATTTCCACCCACAATGGGTGAGAAAAACACCTATAGAAGGATGGTTCAAAATATGTAATTGTGGAGTCCACTTTGTAACTAGTAATATTTTTCCCTACAAATACAATTTTAAAAAATAGATTACAATTTTCAAATATACAAATATTGCATATTCTAAATAAAAAATATCTATTATATTTCAAATTTAAACAAGACTACAAAATTATTGAAAAATTTGGGTTTGCTAAATCATTCTATTTACAATTGAAAAAAAATCTATATTGTTTTAAAAGAATTATAAGATTTTGAACTTCTATATTTCATATTAATTGAAATTTAAAAGAATGTGTAAATTTCCAAATATATTTTAATTCTTTCCAAAAAAATGTAAAATATGTACTTAGATAAAATGATTTAATCTTTAAAAATGAATTTCATAGCTATTTAATTACTTAGATAAAACTATTTAATCTGAATTTCATGGCTATTTAATGATTTATATAATTTTAATAAATTTTCATAAGGAACTTCAAATTTTTAACGCATAGTTAAAAAAGCAAGTAACTCAAACCCTAAAATCTTATTTCAATAGTAACTATACTATAAATTATTTTAATATTAAATACTTTAAAGTATCACTCTTATTTTTAATCCTTAAAGTGAAGTTCATACCTATTGTTTGATTTATAAATATTTTTAGTAGATTTTTATAAGGAATTTGAAACTTTTAAAATAGAGCTAAAAAACAACTCTATTTCAAAAAATATGATTTCAATAGTAATATATTATAATTTTAATTTTAAATATTTAAAAGTACCACTTCTACTTTTAATCCTTGAAAGTAAAGTTCATAGTTATTATTTGATTTATAAATATTTTTAATAGATTTTTATAAGAAACTAGAAATTTTTAAGACAGTTAAAAAAACTAGTGACTCCAATCTTAAAATATGATTACAATAGTAACTATACCATAAATTTTAATTTCACGTATATTTATAATTTCTTTAATAAAATAGTTTAATACTTAAAAGTGAAGTCCATAGCTATTGTTTAATTTATAAATATTTGTAATAAAATTTTACAAGAAACTTGAAATTTTTTATATGGGGGTTAAAAAATCAAGTAACTTTAACCCTGAAATGTGATTGCAATAATAATTATACCATAAATTTTAATATTAAATATTTAAAAGTATCACTCTTTCTCTTGCTTTTAATTCTTAAAAGTGAAGTTCATAGCTATTAGTTGATTCATAAATATTTTTAATAGAATTTTATAGAAAACTAGAAACTTTTAAGACAAAGTTAAGAAAAACAAGCTCATAGCTATTACTAGTAATTATATCATAAATTTAAAATATACAACTTTTGATTTAAATTTTTTAATTTAGTATAAAATTCTATAAAAGATTAAAATATAATTATAAAAATTTAAAATATTTAAATTTAAAACAATCCTTTAAATTAATCAAATAATATTTCTAAACATTGATTACATAGTTTTTTAGATATAAATATGTTAGTTATGCCATCAAGGCAAATTCACCATCAATTCATGAAAAGCTGCAGTTGTGTGTTTTCCCATCTGCACAGCAGTTAACTTGGTGAAGGGCAGTTGGTGAGCAGCAGTTTAAGTGCAGTTATGATGTATGGGATCATCCATGCGTCAAGGGGTGGATTGCGGTTTCCGCGTGGGAGCCAGAATTCAAGGATTCATTCCAAATTTCATTAATGAGATATAGCTGTTAATAAAGCCGTTTCCCCGTGGGAGCCAGGATTCAAGGATTCATTCCAAAATTCATTAATGAGATAATGACATGATTGGTGAATGTGGATTCCGTGGGAACGATTTTTATACATGGAAAAGTTGTGTTGTGTACATACGTCACACACAGTAATGATTTTTAGAGGAGGCATAAATGTAGTATGTTTCAAATTCATTAATAAAATACAACTACCCATAATGAGCTGATGTGATTTTGAGAAAATCTCATTATTGATGCGCATGAATTTCATGTGACTGATTTTAACCTAAATAATTTATGGAGTCATTATGGAGTCATCTTCTTATATGTTATGATATCTTAGACATGCTCGTAAATGGTACCTATGTCAGTCATTGCATACGACATCAAGGAATGCTCTATTCCACCAAGAATTGGTGCATCCTGATGGTCAGATTGATGTTGCCACTGGATAGAATTTACAGATTCTACGTTTGGAAATTTGCGTTCACCAACGCCGTTAATTAGGCATACATTCCATTGTCATAGTAGAGGCCCAACAAGCCTTTTCGAGACTTTTACACGGTTAGATTTGAAATTCCTCCCCGAGATTTCAACTCAATTGACTCACTAATTTTCTCTTCTAAATATATAAAATTTCTTATATAATCAAGGAAAATTCTAGAAGGTTGAAAATTAGAGTAATTTATATTGATATAATTTCTAAATCAATTGTTAAAAATAGTTAATTATTTTTTGTTAAATTATAATGATTCATATTCATTGTTCAGTTCAATAAATTTTATTCTTTGTTGTTTAAAAGTAACATACTTATATTTAGAAAAATATGTGGAAGATGTAAGAGATGTCATTTTCGAAGTGTATGTTTAAAAATATTATATTATTATTATATTATATTACATTATCTTATATTATATATTATTATTATCATTATTATTATATCACCATGCCAATTCCTGCATTGATTGAAGATGAAACACTATATGAGCAATTTGAGTCAAGTGGTGAAGTGATGCTATCTATTCCTTCCCAATTTGAAATGATAAATCCCTGTGGTAAAATTGATCAAGCCAATTATCAGTTCAAGATTTCTTGCATATTGTCTGGGCAAGTATTTCATGTTTTTTCTTGAATAGCATAGACATGTTTCTTAAATGGTGTTGCTTTTGAATCTTTGCTCATCTTTCAAAATCCTAGTTAGAAGGTAATGGTTTGTATACATTTTCACCTCATTCTAGCTAGAGTAAGAAGCCATTATAGTTGATACGCCCTTTTCCAAGGAGTGAAGTTATGGACACATGTAAATATGGAAAAGATCATTGTAAGTTGCCAACGTATTGTGTTCATTGACTCCTCCCTCAGTTCCACCCACATATGGATAGCCATTAGGATGTTCTTCAGGAGGAGAGCCTTATAACCCTTCAATGATCTCTAACATTTTTAGAGCTACTTTAGTATCTTCACTGTAAGATTCAAAGCACCTTCCCCATCGTGAGTCACGACATATGACCACACAAAGTACAAATACAAATGGAATGCCAGTAGCCCTGACTTTAAGAGCACTAGAAACTCCTACTCCTTTCACCAAATTAGAATCTCTTGTTGCACCAAGGCCTATGTTATGTGGAAAAATTGTTGCTCCATAAACATTATTATGAGCATGGATGACATCAATTCCAAAAATCATAGGAATCCCAAGACGAGAGCTCATAGCTGCATCCTGGAAACTACCAACCATATTAGCCCACATTATAGGAGATGCTTTAGTTCTAGGGGTACTTCCTATTCCAAGGTCCCTTATAATTGTAGAGGTAGCCACTTCCCTCTCAATTTGGGTCATCTTCCCAATTTTCTCATCCAAAGTCATCCTTGAAAGCAAATCCTTGAGCCTATCTTCAACTGGTTGATGGGGATCTTTATAAACCACTATAGAGTTTCTATCTTCTATAAACCCATGCTTTGAATTTCTCTCTTGGGA
This sequence comes from Sequoia sempervirens, assembly GCA_007258455.2. Lineage (NCBI taxonomy): Eukaryota > Viridiplantae > Streptophyta > Pinopsida > Cupressales > Cupressaceae > Sequoia > Sequoia sempervirens. The sequence continues at coordinate 461,869,731 of VDFB02000015.1, read as the reverse complement.
ATTTATGTGATCTACTTTGGAAAAGTTCCACTCTGTATTGATTGTAGCCATGATCACAACCAACACCAAAACCCAATCCTATGTTTCTTCTCCATAGCATATAAGTAAACATTATTTCTATGAGTATTTTAGTCTGGGTCACATGAACGTTGCATATAGCGTCATGCTCCGTAGCATATAAATAACATTTTTTGAGAATATTTTACTTGGAAACAGTTGATCTCCCAACAAAACGCACCTCCCATAGGATGTAACATACCAAAAAAATGCATAAAAACATACATAATATGACAGGACGACAGATGCGGGACTCAACAAACTCATTGACGGATGAAGACAAGTATGGTTTCTAATATTATAAACCTTTAAAATTCTAATAGATTTCACATTCATTTGAGCCTTATCCTTTTAAATTTTCACAAAAATTATAAATGCATATTAAAAAAAGTTCATAACAAATTATGAAATCATAAAATATTTCATGTCTTTACAAAATCATAAAATATTCCATCTCTCATTGATGCTCTCCACTTTTCTAAATATCAAAGATCAATACGGAATTGCATAAAAGCATGACTTTGTTTTTTATGCAATCCTAGATGAGCATGCTACAAATGATTATGCGACCTAATGTGCCCATGCAATTTGTTCATAATATTACATGTCACCATCTGAAAAATTTCAAGATTACTATTAAGTTTTTATAATATAAACATTGTTGCTAAAACATAGTAGACACAACAAATAAAAATAGGACTATTCTTGCACTTTTTGACAAGAAACTTCACTACTCTAAACTCTTGTTTTTTAAATGTATTGCAATCATAAAAAAATGTGTAATAATAAAATTGTAAATCTTTTCATATATTTTCAATAAAATAAAAAATACAAATTTATATCATAATTACAAATAATTTTTTTACCAATTTAAAATAAAATATATTTTTAAAAACATAATAAATCTATATATAAGCACTAAAAGTCTACTACATAAAAACTAAATATTTATTTAATACTTTTCCAACAATTCAAACCACACCCAAAACTTTAATCTCAAAAGATCTCATTGTTATTTTTCCATATTACAACCATTCATGCTTACAGGAATGCCATTTTATATGTAAATCGTTCTTTTACACACATATTAACATTAAAAAGATAGAAAATTTTATAATTATTACAAGAGAAGATTCATATTTTATATATTGTGTAGAGATAATTATTGTTTTTATTAACTGAAACCAGGAGAGCATACATGTCCATAAACCCATGTTCATACCAGATACAACAATACACAACATGGAAAAAATATAGAGATGGATGTAATAACTAAGAAACATCTTGGTGGATAATGGAAGAGCCCACCAGAAATCCTGATTTGGTATAATTCCATCTAAGAGCCTTCACTATGCTATAATTTATTAAGGATTACATGGAACAAAAGAGAACTAGAAAAACTACTCACTGTTGACTCTTTTTCTTATTTGGATAATGCTCCACAGTCTTTAAACAAGCAAAAGACCTGGATCATAGTAAGAAAAAGGACAATGATTGCTCTGAAGCCTACAACCACCAGCCATGGTTTTGAACTATAAACTTTCCAGAATTTATTCCAAAGGCTTCTATAAACAATAGAGTGCTTTGTCTTATAGCATCTGCTTAGTATTTCCCTTGTTTCTTTGATGGATTTGAATGCTAGTTGGGAAATTGTGAGGTTGGAGACACTCAATAAATGGGTGACTCGTCTGTTGTGCCAAAGATTACCAATAATAACTCCCTTCTCTCTCATCACATCTACTCTCTTGTCCGTTTGGCACAGGTCATACATGAAATGAGAATATGCAGTCATTCTTTTTTGGTTGTAGTCTGGAGAACAGATCTCCATGACAATTAAATTTCTTATATATACTTCGGAGTCCACATCCAAATTTTAGCAGCACCAAAGTGAGAGTTTTTCCCTCATATTTAATGTCGTCCACAGTCTTGCCATTGGCCTGGAATTTCACTCCTCCATTCCTTAATTGAATTGTAGATGGAATCTTTAGCACGTCCAACACACGAGCAATGATCGCCATCTGAACCTACAAAACAAGAGCAATAAACGTTGAGTTTCACTTATTTTTCCTTCTTCTTTACATTTTTGGATACCACCCCAAGACATGAGTAGTGATATATATCCAGGATATAGCTTCGTTTCCATGATTCACCCTTTGCACAGTACTTGAAAGCTCGATAGTAGATTTTTTCGAACATAGTCCTCAGCAACTTGTCAAGTTTAGCTTTGGCACTATCTGGGGAATCCGTCATCTCCGTAGCAAGAACATCTTCCAAGATAAACATCGATATTTGATTATATAACTTGATTAAATCCTTCATAATCTCAGACCTAACCCCAGGATTCTCAGATTTAGGTCTGAAAATGGGATGAAGCTTTGGCGAAAACCCATGATCATTTTTACATGACTTATCATCGCCATTCTCATTATCATCTTCTAATCCGCCGAGGCAAATTTTGAAAAACTCAAGGATGAAACAAGCATCCCTCGCCACCATCCAAAGTAGGACCTCATCCTCGAATGGTGTTCCCTTATCATAGCACCGCTTTATGTCCTCTTCCCTACTTTTAATTTTTTCAATCACTTCCTCGAAGCTGAAGTCAGAATTATGAGTTGCGTCCTGAATTCTTACAAGCTCTTCACGTGCTACATCACCTTTGAATGTTTCCATTCCACAGAGCTCTTCTCTTTCGAAGTGGTAAGGGCTGGTGGAACTAATTTGAGGCACATACACATCTTTATATTCCTTCAACAAGGTTGTTAATGCACTGAAAATACAAGGTGGCACTTGATAGGACTTGTTCTTAAGTTTGATATCCATTTTGGCTTCACCCAACCATCATATGTGATCAAACATCAACATACTTAACAAATTGAGCTTATCTCACTAAAGACGAATGAATTTTACTCAGAAATTAACTACATGAGAGATTAAATTTCCCTCAAAACTATTTGACCTAATTTTGGTGAAGGCATTTTTTTTAAAGCTATACAACACCTAATTCGCTGACATGTTGATAAAACATAGCCTATGCCATCCGAGAAAGAAATTTTGTGCCACGCGTCACTCATTATGAGTGATAATTCCTCTTATCACTTATATATATGGTATACAATACAAGATAATAAATATGAGAGAGTTAGGTATGACCAAATGAGACGGTTTATAAAAATATTAGGTATGATCAAATGAATATGAGACTGTTGATTCAAAAAATTAGTTTCACGTTTTTGTCTACTACGTACAAATAATACTTCCATCGTATTCACATTGGCAAGTATATTAATATTTAGAAAAAAACATTCGAAGTTACGGGTAAGTGCACCACGATGGTTCCCAAAAATGGGGCTTAAGGGGCCAATTTTTTTCTGAAATCAGGAAATGCTGACCTTGGATGTGAAATTGAGGATAGTTACACTCAAAATTTTGAGATGGAAGAAAAACAAGGATTGAAGTGCTCTGAGTCTACTTTCTAAACTACTAATTTATTTTGAA